>JAAGEH010000045.1:3189678-3260469 GCA_011751065.1 Lasiurus cinereus | reverse complement strand
CAGTGAAGAGTTTATGAGCATCTAAATCGAAAATTGGACAGAGCCAATGGAGTGGAAGAGATGGATACACTTGACCTGACAGAGTGGTGTCATGGTTATGAATGACACTCCAAGATGCGGGCCAGGGAAAGAGTGGAGACAACTCTGCAATTTCTGAGATAACTAACCCAATGACGAAGCTGTTAATTTAGGGGACCAGGATGGAAACAAAATGAAGGACAAGTCAGATTGTAGGTTCAAGCGAGAAGAGAGAAAACTACGGAATAGGAGTAAGAATGGAAACATCCTGAATCTAAAGTTCTAACTCAAATTCAGATGAAAAAGCCTCGTAGACAGCGGGAAAATGAATATGCCTACTACAGCCATTTCCTTATACCCTTTGATAGGTTTGTCCTGAGAACTTTCTACACAGTTTTTCTTTTCTGATCTTGTTGGCTTGACTCATTGATAACTCTCTCTCTCATCTCTATACCCAGTCTTTTTGCTTCTCATCTCCAGGGATTAAAAAATAAGTCTACAAGAATATGCACAATTTTAGGTGGGGAACTGACCGCCAAATTAAATTAATAAATTTGGCTTTTATTATTGTCATTGAAAATATACTTTTATAAATGGAATAGATTTGAGTATTTAATAATAGCTATGCATTAATCCTGCAATGCTTAAACTGTACAAGAAAAAAAATATGGCAAGAAGAAAATTGGAAAAAAAAACCTAGGATATTAGTATCTTTTGAAAATAAAAATAAACCTTAAATTCTTTCCCTTCACCTTTCAGAACATTTTTTATGTCACAGGCAGGTGTGTACCTGGGTAACTTTACTATTGAATGTGATTATAAAAGGAAAAGGGACATGGGTGGGTTTAGCCTGAAATAGTCACAGGAAAGAAGAAATGACTCCATTAACCAAAAAGCCCAGAGTTTTTGCTGAAAACTTTGGTGACACGTTGACCTTTGGCTCCTTCTATTGAGATGAACAATTTTTGTTTATAAAATTGACTTTCCTGTGATTAAAATGAATGACAGGGATTGAGATAAAAATTGTTTTTATTACCTGAGAAATATCAGCATCATATTTGAGGTTTTGTCTTATTTGTGAAATGCATCACTTCATTTCGATTGATTAGGTCTAGGAGGCTGGAAATCATGGCCTAGGATATTTAATTTATGAAAAGAATAACATTATCTTCTTTTTGAAACAATCCTTTTCCACATGAACTAAATTTTAAATGGTATGGATTTATAATTTATAGACTTATTATTCTTGCTTTTCCTTTGTTTTAAAAAACTCCTGCACATCACTAATATATAACATGTATAACTTGAGTTATTAAAAGTCTCTGAAGTGCTGACATCAGAGTAGAAGCCATTTCTGTACATATAAGTAGCGTTGACATTTGTAAAATTTCAAAGGAAATATATCTCAAAATTTTATACAGAAAACGCATACTTTCTAACATTTAGATTTTCTAAAGTAACTTGCAACAAATTAGACTTCAGTATTAAGTATGAAAACTAGAACAAGTCTCTGCTTACAGTTGAAATGTTAAGACTAGAGCATCAAGATAAATGGCTCTGAGTTTTAATAAACATCTGATTCTAGACTCTCAATTAAACTGGACAAGGAATTTCACTTTGATATCTTAAGTAAAATTAAAATAATATTAAAATATTTAGTGGAAACCTACTCTATTATGGTCTAGGTCTTTGTTTCCTGCTTTAAAAAAAAAAATACTCTTTTTTAACCACTAACCCGTAATCCAGCTACCATCCTATTTCTGTACTGAATCAGGCTCTTGTCAGAATTTTTCATGTTGTCTCCTCTCTCTGATTTTGCAATTACTCATCAAGTGATGAAGAGCTGATTTCTACTCTCTCTACACTATCAAAACAACTTTTAACAAAATTCCAATGTTCTCCCTGACGTTCATTCAAAAAAATCCCTTCCAGTCTTCAGCTTTCTTGATTTTCAGCAGCATTTGATCTAATTAATCATCATTGGAGAAAAAAAAAAAAACCCTCTTATTGTTCATTGTAAAAAAAAAAAATGTCCAATGGCTTTGTTTCTATCATTCCGTCTTTAACATCAATGATAAAGACTGGCATGATTTTGTTTCTATTGCATCTCCAGTACATCCAACACCATCCTTGCTCACCATTGTCCAGTCCAACTTGCTTCTTCATTTTCTAAAGTTTGTTTGTTTTTTCCAACTTAGGTTTTTCATAGCTGCTTCCTTTGCCTAGAATAATCTTCACTATGCTGTTCAATTTTTATGATCTTTACAGATCAACTTAAGTGACAAGAAAGGAAGACTTTTCCTGAATCCCAACTGAAAAATTAGGTTTTTGGCTATTCGTGTATTTTCCTGGGATATGGAGTTTCATTCATCCCTTTCTCCTCCGCACCTATTCTATGCCCTCACTAAATATTTGCATGAATTAAGTATAGGTGGTCTCTGTTTTCAAGGAACTTTGAATCTTATAATGAATTTTTAAAAATAAATATGGCGTTAAAATGTATCCTGCTAAATTAACACTTAGTCAACTAAATTTGTTATACTATTGCTTCTATATTCCTTTGAAGAAATATATGTGATGATTAGAATGAAAAACAAAGTGAAATCCAAAGGTTGAAAACAAATCAGCCAAGCGAGAGGGGTACGTAGAAAAAGCATTGAGTGTAAATGCAAATAAATGTACAAAGGCCAGCAAAGGACACGACTATAAACAAGGTCAAGTCTAGGGAGCATCAGCACCCTGTGTGTGACAATCTGTCCTGAAGACTCTGCCTATCTCTAACATTTTCCGTTGAGTGGTACCATCAACAAGTCTTGATCCTATCAATAAAGACTCAGAAATATGCTTGCATCTGCCACCTGTTAGTGTAAGAAAACCTTCAAACCTGTAAAGAATTTTTGTGAGTTTATTTGAGTTGAAGTATGGACAAATGACAGGAAGTAGAATCTCAATGTATGGGAAAACTCAGTTGAGAGAATGGCAGTTTTTTCCCTTGTATTATATCTTACAATCAAAGAAGACATAAATGGGTTCCATGAAATCCACTGGTGATGGTATAGGGAGGTGGCAGGGAGAATCTCTAGAATTGGATAAAAAGTAAAATGAGAGACACATGCTTCTTTTATTTAGGTGGGTACAGGATAATTAACAGTCAATAACTACCATGAAAACAATAGTAATGAAGGAATTGGAAGTCTCCATTCTGGCACCCTGGCGCATTGGTTGTACCCCAAGGGGTCCAGAAAAGGAGGATTTGTGTTACCCTGACATTCCAAAGGTGTGTTATCATAGAAATCCCCAAACTCTATCCTCCCTCCCATCTCGTGATCTAAGCAAAGATATATAGTGTTTGCCATGATTTCCAGTGGAAAAATGCAGAGGAAGATTTGAATCAGCTTAAGGAGGTCTTTGTGCCCGTTTATTAAACCACCATTTCCTTGTGGAGATGCAAAGATATATCAGATGAGCCTGGATCTCTTCCCAATCCTGTTACAGGGAAGAGCGAGATATGAAGATTGATGTCCACACAGGTTCACAAGAGGGAAATATCCCAAAATCCAGAAAAAGAGGGAAGAAGAATACAGTCTCCATATGGACTACACATGAACTGCAATTGTTGAAATTAACCAAATCCATACCAACATAGAAAACTAACACTACTGAAATTAGAAAAATAAAATGGTAAATTGTGATTGGATGAAGCAAATTTTGGTTGACTTTGGCAGTCGGAGCGGTACAAGTTTTGAAGCACAAACGAAGACAGGAATTGAGAAGTTCTGAAAGATACAAGACAGTGTTGCATTTTGGAAATACTGTCTCCAATTTAAGCAACAAGTGATATGCTGAAACCTTTCCTTTTATATCTTTGTTAAATTATGGGCTATGAGATTCAACTTTTCATTATTCAATCTAGTATTTCCAACTCTACAGTTGCAATTAGTATATAGTATTAGTCCAAAAATTCCAAACCTACATTGAGAGGATAAAAAAAGCACAGAAGAAAAATAAAAGTCTGGATATGTAACTATCCTGAATCTTATAGTCTCACTGTCTTCTTTTCTAAGCAACTTCTAAGATGTTATTTATTTAATATATATGCTTTGAGATATCTTTAAGACAATATTAAACTCATAAAAAGTCGTTTTGGGGGGTCCTTTCTTAGATCATATAAGATAAAAAGGAGAGACGTGACTTTCAAAATAAGAGGCTATAGTGTTTTTTTAAAGCATATGGTAGGAAGAACTAAATGTCTTTTGACAATTTATTATATTTTGTCCCTCATTTGCTAACATGGTGTAGTGACTGTTTTGTCTTGAATGTGTCAACTCAAGGTGGATTTAACTCCAACCAAAGAATTCGGAGCGATAAAAAGCAAGAAATAATTATAAATCTTAAAGTACATTTTGTTCCTTATAGTATGTTCACATCCTTTTAGAGAACCAACTACTCATTTCCTTGTGTTCTCAAACTGTGGCCATTTAAAGCAACTTAATTATAATAATTTTACAACATTTCCTTCCTCACGTACTCATTAACTTAGCTGGAATCGAAGTCTTAATAGATACCACCATAACTAGAGTCACACATTTTACATGTAAGTAATTACAAAGTTAGGGCAATGTTAGGATGAAAATAGTATACCTGTTTACCACCGCATTTGTTGATTAATTAGAATTTGAAGTCTGGGCAGCCTACAGAGCAACAGCACACTAAATACATTTTTTTAAACACCTTTAGAATTTGAATTGGATTTTAAAAGGGTTTTGTTTGTTTGTTTGTTTGTTTTTGAGGTAGTATTTTATGTTTAGGAAATACCCTTATTTACCACTCAATATAGATAGCCACAAATACACAGGAGAAACTGTATTAAATGGTTTGAGAGTGGATAATATTGAATAAATTGATAGATTAATGAATGAACTAATAAATATTCAACATCAACTATGTAAAATCTAATGAGGAAATGAATATATAAAATGAATTCCTCTGCGAGCCCAATATTTCTGATACAGTGGTACCTCGAGATACGAGTTTAATTCGTTCTGTAACCTTGAGGCGTGGGAAACTATGAGATGCTCGAGTCGCAGTAAACTGGTGGGTCCTGTGCAGCAGGCCGATTCGCGCAATTACTCCTATCTCAAATGTTGCTCGTATTTCAAAGCAAAAATCGCTCACTCGATGGTTCATATCTCAAAAATCTCATATGTTAGGGCACTCGTATCTCGAGGTACCACTGTATCGACTATGACACTGCCCTCCCATTCCCTCTTAAATGGCAAGGTTTTTGCTCTCTCATTCCAGGCTCTTTTCTCTCTTATCTGTGGACCAACCATCATCTTTCTTAACACAAAGCTGCATATCTCTCTGTCATACCTCTCAGAGGACACCAATGTTTGGTAGGTTTCCGTGTGTGAATAATAAAACCTTCCCTCAAATCTTAGAAGCAATTGCTTAAGTAAAGAGCATACTCCTTTGGTGTTTACTTTGAACTGAACTGAGGAAATGATCATCCTGAGCAAACTAATCAATCTTTATAATGGCTGGTGAGATTAACAAGGCGCAAACCAACTAACTCAATTGTCTCTACAATAGTATATCAAAGGTAGGAATAACCTAAAAAGTGGATACAATTAAATATGCTAACTTGTAATGTGACTTTTATCCAGAGATAATTCTTCCTTTTGTATTCTTCTTAAACCAATAAGCCATATAGACTAGTTTAATTTAATTTTTATAACTCAAATGGTTTTGGCCAACTAACAAGCACAAGACATATGCTATATTGTATTTAATGAATATCACACTTATGTAACTAAGTTAGGATCGATGAAAAATGAATGCTGACAATTATTTTTTTAAGAAATCGACCCCATGGTTTGTTTGTCTTTTTCCTTTTCAATTAGCAATAATCATGCCTTGGATATAAGAAAGCAGAAGGATGTTAATTTACACTTTCCAGTCAAAAGATCATTCCAGTGTATCATTGGCTCCGATACTGCCACTGTACAAAGCTAACCCCATGGTTTTTAAAAATATGTTTTTATTGATTTCTGAGAGGAAGGGAGATGAGAGATAAAACATCGATGAAAGAGAATCATTGATTGTTGCCTCCTGCATGCCCCACACTGAGGATCGTGCCCACAACCCAGCAGATGCCCTAACTAGGAATCAAACCATGACCTCCTGGTTCATAGGTTGACACTCAACCACTGAGCCACACTGGTTGGTCAATGCTGACAATTTTTAATAAGTATTATCACAGGAAATCAATATTGGATATATAATTGCAATATTCTACATTTAACTTGAGGAATACTAAAAACCAACTTATCTTCCATTAAAAGCAAAAACAAGTATCCTAGAAACATATTGACTTTCAAAATGAAGCTATATTGGTATTCAATATGTGTGCAGATAATCCACAAATGGAAATACCTAAATAGATAAGTGAACTTTATTTATAGGTTTCTCAGGAAGATCCTGCTCCATGTGGTCTCCAAGAGCATTGCCTCCATCATAGTTACAATGTGCTAGCCCAGTACATTTACAGTCACACATGATTTAATAAGAACGGCGTTTTTAAGTTGGACTTAACAATCCCTCTTTCACTATTGATAAAATTGGAAATCAGAAGTACTAAGCACTTGTTTCAGGACACATGGGTAAGAAATAGAAAGCCCCATGATTGAAACACAACTCTTTTTTGTAGAAACTCTCATCTCACAAAGCATGACCATGTCCTGCACAATTCCTTTGAGGCATTCACTCCACAAAGCCTTCACCGACATTATCCACGACCACCAAAAACACTGCTTTTTTTTCCTTTCAGAAATGGTTACGTTCTGTCCTATGTCTACCATCTAAGAAGCTGGTTTTTCTCAAGCATGGATAGAATTAGGCTTCTGAATTCCTTTGTGTGGCAACTTAGCTGATACTAAGGCATGGTTCTGAGCACATGGTTTATTTTTTTTAACATTTTTACAACGAAATATATATAATATGTTTTATTGATTGCAGAGAGGAAAGAAAAGGGAGAAATGGAAACATCAGTGAAGCGAGAGAATCATTGATTGGCTGCCTCCTGCATGCCCCCGCTGGGGACCAAGCCTGCAATCCAGGCTTGTGCCCTGACCAGCCATCGGACCATTGACTTATGGTTCATAGATCAATGCTCAACCATTGAGCCATGCCGGTGTGGCCAAATATATTCTTTTACTCTTGCCACAATGCAAATATTTTTCTCCTTTTCTAACAAAAATTGTCCTCACCTACTTGCAGCGTCATTTAGAAATGACATACTGTTTGAGCCTTCGAAATATAAAGTTGAGTTAAAGTTTCCCTACATAGAACCCATTCCCTAGGGGCTGCATAATCCTTCATCTTTCTAAAATTCCACTGCTGATATATACTAACTGAAAAAAGAAGTCAACATAAGAAGAAGCTGGTTCAAGATGTGCAAAGGGCAAATTCTGTCCGAATGGACTTACACTTCAATTACATAACATCCAAGGGACTGCGCGAATTATTGGACTATTCATAGGACTTCATTAGAGTAAAATTTCACTGGATTGAAGGAAAAGTTATGAACTAGACCTTGAAAAGACAGCTATAAAGATCATTGTTCTAATGCAATTGGACCTGTTTGCATTTCTTAAAGCTCCTTTCACCTACCATAGCTTGTTACAAGAAGTGTCATTTTTGCTTTTCAAGAAATGCCAAATTGCGAAATAACAACAGGAAGCTCCATGTATATTTTGGCTGAGCAGGGGATACATGTAAAATACATGTGTTTTAACTTTGGGTGACTAAGTAGCATTTTCTGAAAACTTGCCATTCAACAGATTACTTATAACATATATATATGCCAGTGACCATAATGATCAGAGACCAGAACACCATGGTCCCTCGCCCAGGCTGGCCCCACCCCCGAGGGAACTGTTAAGGGCTCCCTTAGGCAATGCAATAAGATGCAAGTTTGATGGGGGAAAGTCAAAGAAATAAGGGGGGAGGTCTTAAGGGTCTACAGGGGTTAGGTTGGTTGTCCTGGAGTACGTTTGGAGTGTGCTGGGGAAGGAAGAAGAAGAAGATCTGATTGGAACAGGCTCAGCATAGTACCTTGCTCATTGTGAACCAGGACAACCCTAGATGGACTGACTGAATGGGCAGTGGTTTCATGAGTGCGCTCGGGACCCACACGTTCATGGCAGTGCAGTCCTCCCAAAACTTCTCTGGTTCCAAAGAGCAAATAGCTACCAACGCCAAAACAGAAAAATCCCCTCCAACTAGAGGCCCTGGACTTGCAAGGAAACCCCACATAAGGAGGAGCAAGAAAAACCGGAAGTGTGTGACCAGAGGATTATGGGATTGTGGAGGATGCCTGGGCCCCTACCATTAGAACAGTGGTTCTCAACCTTTCTAATGCCTCGACCCTTTAATACAGTTCCTCATGTTGTGGTGACCCCCAACCATAAAATTACTTTTGTTGCTACTTCATAACTGTAATTTTGCAACTGTTATGAGTCATATCTGTGTTTTCCAATGGTCTTAGGCGACCCCTGTGAAAGTGTTGTTCGACCCCCAAAAGGGTCGCAACCCACAGGTTGAGAACCGCTACATTAGAATGAAAGCCTGTTACTGCGCATGTGCATTGTCCGCCCTATCATCCTCAGGCTCGCAGTGTTTGAATGTGACTTCCGGCAGGAAATTATTTGGGTTGAGGTATGCTGTTCCCTTGTGGTGAGGAAGATCAGAATTAAAGGTTTCATTTGTTACCGTGGTTTGAAGCGGAAGAAAATGGGACAGTGATGAATAAGAAACTTTGGAGATAGTGAAGGCCAGTTTGTCCAGACTGTTGAGAACTCAGAATGAGAGTTTAATTGGGATAGAAACCCTGCTAATAGTACCTGATGCCTGAAACCTGAGCACTCTACTTTTAGGTTTTCTGGTTCACATTTTTGGTGACTGCGTATTAAAACATTCCTGGTTGGAAAGTGTTTGTATGGAAGCCCATAAGTATTAAGTATCGCTCTACTTACCATGCTTAGCTCTCTGTAAGGCAATAGGGAATAATGTTAAACACCTCATGTTATCAAGAATTTTAAAATAAAAATAAAGAAAATATATAAATATCTATACTAACAAAAGGGTAATATGCTAATTAGTCTGGGTGACTTAACATCTTCCAGACATCCGACTTCTTTCCGGACAGTTAAGGGGTTACCAGGCCAGGAGGGGGACAAGTGGGGGGAGCCGGTGAGCAGTTAAAAGCCAGTGGTCCCGCATTGTGAGAGGGATGCCTGATTGCTGGCAGTTGAAAATTTCCTGAGGGGGCCACTGGAAAGGGTGCAGGCCAGGCTGTGGGACCTCACCCCTATGCACAAATTTCATGCCCGGGCCTCTAGTTAAAAATTAAAAGAAGCTTGAGTTTTAGGGGGAAAATCAGGCAGGCAGAGAGGTTAAGGGCAATCAGGCAGGCAGGAGAGTGGTTAGGAGCCAGCTGTCCCAGATTGTGAGAGAAATGTCCAACTGCTGGTTTAGGCATGAACCTGCAGTCAGACATCCGCTGAAAGGTCCAGGATTGCAAGAGGGTGTAGGCCGGGGTGAGGGACTCCCCCGCCCCCCCACCATGCATGAATTTCATGCACCAGGCCTCTAGTCTTAGTGAATAAAATACTAAGCAGTAAAGTACTCAAATTATATTTTATTCAAATATTTAGATAACAAGTATTATTTTATTTATTAACATTAGTGTATCTAAAAATTTATTGAGAAATGAGTGAAATTTAAACAAAATAGCAATAGAACATTTGAAGATTATAAATAGTATGATTCATATTTAGAGTTCAAGTTTATTTTCTTCATTTAATGAGTAGTCCTTCAGTTTAGAAAAAAGAGTAGAGAAGTAGTAGAGGAAGAATTGATCAATCCTTGAAGGATCAGTATAAATAATTATCTGGTATAATTATTTCACATTAATTATAGAAATGCTTGACTTCTGATTGGGGCTGCTGCATAATTCTGAAATAAAGCCTTATGATTTAATGGAAGCCTAGATAAGAAATCTGAAATCCCCCATTTTCTCCTCAGTTGACCTTTTACTCATTATATAAAATTTTAATGCTCTTTTTTTATATCTTGTGCTTCTTTTCTTTCATTCCTTTCACAAAGAATTAGTTCTTTCTCTTCTAGTCTTTTCAGTGAAATGAAAATCAATTCTTTCTGTACATTTATTCATTTATTCAAATATTTTTTTTACATTAAGTACCAAGCTTTCTGGCACTGATGTCAAAGAAGTGATTAAGAAAGTCAGGTCCTGCTCCCATGGAAGTAAAAAGGCAAATAATAAATGAGTATTAAAATATTTAATAAGATGAGTACAGTAAGGATTGAAAAATATGAAAGGGCTTTGCTGAAATAGAGAAAAATGAGATTATTTTGAATTCAGGGTTAAGTAAAGTCTGCCTGGGAAGGTTACATTTAATCTGATGTATGGATTTTATAAAGGATCCAAAATGTTTCATATGCAGGAAACAGCCAATGTAAAGATCTAAGGAGGTACATGACATTGGAATACTGAAAAGAAGGAATTTCAGTGTGGTTAGAATATAAGGAACTTAATCCTTGGAATCCCATTCAGGTGGGACATTGGAGGGAATGGCAAGTAAGGGAAAAACTACTCACCCAGTTTCTCTAATATTTTGTTTCACTGTTGGACTGCACTACCCAACCCCCTTTGTGATTAGTTAGGGTCATGTGACTGAGTACAACCAATAAAACATGAACAGAAATGTTTCATGCTATTTCCTAGCTTAATCCATAAATATCTCTTACATAATTCTTCATGTGCTTTTCCCTAGCTTTGATTTACATGTTACTTGTTAAAAAGCAGAGTAAGCCACAAAATGAAAGGAACTTGTGTTACTAATTCGCTATGAAGGAAAGCCATGTGCTTATCAGGAAAGCTGTTTTGGACTTCATGTGGGCAAAAATAAATAAATAAATAAATAAATAAATAAACAGCTACTATGTTAAGTCACTGAAATGTTCAGGTTTATTTCTAACAGCTAGTGTTATCTAACCTAATAAAGTATTTGGTTTTTATCCAAATGACAATAAGATATATAAACAAGTTTTAAGTAGTGCTAGGGTTCTCAAAATTCTTATTTTAAATATTCTTGATACACCTTGATCACCTGCCAAGGTAGTTAGCCATTGTAAGGTGTTTTCATTGCGAGGTTACCTCTTCCTTTCCATGTTCAATTCTTCATAAACAAGTCACTAAGCAAAGCCCAAACTCAAGGGGTAGGAGTTAGAGTCATTTAAACCTTATCTCTTTGAGAGGAGAGTACCTATCTAAGTTATTTGTAATTCTTCAGCACAAAAGATTTGTATTTTCCATGCACTGTATTTATTTATTTACATCATTCTATACTCAAGGATATCTATTTTCTACACTTGGGTATAATCCATTACCACTTTATTTTGCTTCTTACCTTACTTGAGCATTGGCCATCAGGAGATCTCTCATCTTGGCTCCTGTGTTCCCATGACAAGACCAATCTTTTGTTATTGATAAACATCCTTACCTTTGTCACTACAACCTGTGCCGAATTTATCTTGTATATCCCTGCCCCAGCTCTGGATCATTCATTTCTCCAAGAAGATCTATTTCATTTCATTGGAGAATGGAATTAAAAACCAAGATCTAGACACTGAGGGTGCTCGTTAGTACTAGAATGTCATGCTTGTGCGTCTCTTGGTGAATAAAGCTAGAAAATACATGTATATATACTAAACCATACATGTAGCCACCTGTAGTTGCATTAAACTACACCTGAATTTCTATAGATATCTCTGACTCTAATCCAACGCCACATGGTCTGTTAGATTAGCCTCCACTCCTTGCTAATCTGTAATCTCTGCTTCTAACAGTGAGAAACCTGAACCCCACCATCTGCAATCTATTAATTTATTTGTTCAATCCCAGGAATAATGTTTAACTGTTTGAGAATTATGAAACTATACCCTTGCGAGAAAGAGCTTTACCCACCAGAGTAAAGTATTTATATACAGTCCCTTTTGTTTTTAAACTTATACTTTCCACTCAAAAGATTATTCTCCAAAGTTCCTTAGTTCAACTCCTTTTCCTCCCATCACTTTCAGTGAAGATGTGTCACATATTTGCAATATAGTTATTTTGTCACCTTCTGCAATTCCTTCTCAGTATCCCTTAACAGTCTGGTTGATATATTTTTAATTTTCCTACATTAGATTTACTCTTTTTCCTACATTAGATTTACTCTTTCTGGTCAAAAAGACTCAGGGTTTTGACAAATGCATAGGGCAACAGGGTACCATACTAGAATACTATACTGAAGATGCTCAGCATTCCAAAATTCTCCTCTGTTTTCCATAGTCAAACACTACCCTCTCTCCTCTCCAAGGTCCTTAAGTTGAGCAACTGGATGAATTTAGTATTATCTTTGAAATGGGGAAGGCTATGAGATTATTCAGTTTATATTTATCGAGTCTGTGGCACTTCACGACATTCAGTGTCAGCAAATTATTGTTGTACCACGCTCTTGCCATGACTAGTTTACTCTCTGAATTTCATTCAATGTCCCTGGATGTTTCCAAAGAGTGAGGGAGAAGATAGTTACTGATAGAAAGTACAAAAATGAAGCAAAAGTGATAAATTGCTTTTCTCAACTCAGAAAAGAAAGCCTAGTAACAGCTATATTCAAAGTCTAAAAAGTTAGTCTAAAACCTGTATGTGAAATAAGGGAAGCACCAATTTAAAAACTCGCTAGTTTGTGAATCAAAAGAATTAATTCCACACCCAGCCTACGCAGCCTCAATTGTTACTCATCATCTCTGAGGTAGTCTCTTCACCTCTACAGCGTACACATTATCTTAGACATGCTTATCTAATAAGCATGTTGGGAGAATTAAAAGACTTGGGTTCTAACTGGTTTGGCTCAGTGGATAGATGGTCGGCCTGCAGACCAAAGGGTCCCAGGTTTGATTCCAGTCAAGGGCATGCACCTTAGTTACAGGTTCCTTCCCTGTCCAGGCCCTGGTCAGAGCTCATGCAGGAGGCAACCAGTCAATATGTTTCTGTCTTTCCCTCTGTCTTCCACTCCCCTTAAAATTCAATGGAAAATTAACCTCAGATGAGGATTAACCAAAAAAAAAAATGATAGGAGATTTGGGAGAATATTTCTAACATTCTTTAAAGTTATAACTTTTATTATTAATTTTTAAGAAACAGACATACAGATGACATAGTCACTCTCAAATATGGATAAGAAACTTATTTTCCAAGAAGAAACTCGAAGGAAGAACAGCATATATTAACAACATACATAATTTTCAAAGTGATTCTTAAAGAAGAAAAGATGATCAATAGCAGTTTCCAACTGAATTCTCTTAGAAGCAGTAATTTTCAAAAATCATATCTTTTGGGAGAAAGAGAATAGCACCAACAGTATACTTAACTAAATGACTAACTCTCCATTTTACCATGAGTGACTAGGGACTTAAAATTAGCATGAATTATAAAGAAGGAAAAAGACAGATTGATTTACCTGCAAACTTTTCAAGGAGACATATTACTTTTGACTTAGTTTTCAAAACCCAACTCTCAGCATTAAGCCATGTGAATAACAACACGTGAGCATGGTGCCCACAATGTAAAGACTGGTTGTGCTGCTATCAGAGTCCAGGAAACACAGTGCTTGCAGTGGTGGTGAATGTGACTGCGCTATGGCAGGCCAGAGGTCAAACATGGTCCCCTGATTCTCCCTAGCACACTACAGGAAGGAAGCTATGGCAATAAGTCCATCATAGTAGCCCCACAACAGAAAAATGATAAAAATTCTGTTTGAAGGCACGTTTTATGTCACTTCCTATAAAGTATACACATCCCAGAGAGTGGGGAAAAGCATAGCACTGTTTCTAGTTAAAATCTAAAGAATTCATTAGCAACACTCCATAGAAAAATTTTAAAATATAACATTATGTCATATTCTGTAAAATACATATAAAAAATGGAAGCATGTATGGGACAGGTGCTTGAACATGTTATTTCTTTCTCCCATCATAATCTGAAATTTGAAGTCGTGATTTCAGTGAGAGGCAAAGCTCTGGGCAATGATCAGCATGAAAATTAGTAGTGATTGGAAATAATCTATAATCAAAGTTTGTATATTTTAGAATTATTTTTTCCTAACCGTTTCAATCTCACATGACGCACTGCTGTAAAGATAAACAATCTCAGAACATGCTGCATAGACACGTTAACAGTAAAAACACATCTAAATATAACAGGGGGAATACTGGCAGGAGTCCAATACACTTGCCAAATTCTAAAGCAGCATCCAATCTACATTTAGGGTAGTTGGCAGAGGACCAAATGCTGGTTGAGGAGTTAAGAAAACCCTAGCTTTGGTCTTGCCTATGTGCCAGCAATGTGTTGGCAAGAGAAACCTGGATGATTAATGATCATAACGAGAGAAGAAGAGAAAGGAGTGTCCTAGCATTTGTCCCCTTTAAAGATAATGTTCTACAAACAAGTAAAATTCAGTATTAATTTCCATCGTTCTATCATTCCTAGTAATGATTTCTCAACAAGAATGGTCTTGAAAGACACCCTGTTTGTTATCCTCTGTGAATGGAATGTGTATCCCTCCTGCTCTATTGACTGTGTTGCTAAATATTGGATGTATATGTCCCCCAACTTCATATGTTACGTCCTGACACCCGAAGTGATGGCCTTAGGAAGTGGGACTTTTAGCAGATGTTGGTTCATGAGGGTGGACCTCTCAGCAAGAGAATGAGTACCCACATAAAAGAAACCCCAGAAAGCTCTCTTGGTTCTTTTGCCAAGTGACAACATGGGGAAAAGATGGACTTTTATGAACCAAGAAATGGGCCCTCACCAGACACCAAATCTGCCAGCACCTGGACCTTGAACTTCCAGCCTCCACATCTGAGAAATACATAGCTGTTCATTATAAGCCACCTAGTCTATGGTATTTTGTTATATCAGCCTGAACAGACTAAGATATGGGCCTTCCGTGGGGTGAGCGTCATCAATTGGTCCTGACACTGGGATTGGCTATAAGACAGTCCCTCTGCACAAAATTCCAGGTTTCCACATGCTGCACTTGAGAATGACTATCTATAATAGCATGATACGTTCTTTTCATATCCATTCATCCCCTTGAATTATTGACATCTTCTCAACAAACTGTAAAGTCCTTTACATATTACACATATGTGGCCCTAGGAAATGTCCAGTAAATAAACTTTGGTGGGAGACATGTGTATCAGGATATGCTGGCTATTCTCTCGAAGCAGCTGTCTCATAAGGCACAAGATCACTACTTTCCTAGATGAATTTGTATTAAAAGTAATAATTAAGACAATAAATTTAATGTTTTATTTTAGGGTAAGGCAGTTTCTTGCTAAGGATAATATGAACAGCTGGTAAAAATAGAAAAAAAAAGGTAAATAATATTTCCTTAAGTTTCTGGAGATAATTATAAAAATAATGCATATAAAGCGTTATTTTTGGTTAGTATCCCAGAAGTGTTGGTATGAAATAAAATTGTGGAAACTGGGAGAGAGTATGAGAGACAAAAAAGAAAATGGGAAAAATGTAAATTAAAATCCAAGTAGTATCTTTCATAATCCAATACTAATAGTGTGCAATATTGGGAATTATACATAAGACGACACAAATAGGGTTCTAGAATTAAAGCACACAATATAACAGTAATATACAGTATGGTCCCAAATTATAACAATGTGTTTTCCTGTGTAAATATGTATGCATATGTTCATGTAGCCCCAAGATGGGGCTGACATAAGAACATATGGAAACTATTGTTAATGACTTTCTCTAAGTGGCAGCATGGTGGGTATTTTCATGTCTTCTTTATATTTTAGAATTCCTCCCTTTCTACGGTGAGTGTCTGTTAGTTATGCAATCAGATAAGGTATCTTGGTGTACAAGAACACCAACAATGATGAAGTACAGTATAATCCAGTCTAGGAGAACTGTTAAGGCATTTCCTAAAGTTTAAATAAGTTTGTCAGCCCTAGAGCAACGTCTGAGTTTACCTTACTTTCAAGATAACAAGTGAGCCTGTTATCTCAGAGATACCAGCGGGAAGCCATGAGATTTCTGGGTCGGAGTAAACAGCGGGTTATGACACACAGCTACAGCACAGGCCTGAGCAATGATCTTGGCCTTGTGTCTGAGCCCCCGCTCCCAAGAGGCCACACGTGAGGGTCAGGTGCTTCCTGACCACAAGGTAAGATGAATTCCAGGAGAAGGCTCCTGATCTCAGGAAAGCTCTGATCTTTCACAGGTACTGCTGGCAAACCCGCACCGCCTCCTCTCCACAGAGGGACATTCCCTGTATTTTGACTCTGGAATTTAAATCTATTTCACGGTGGACAACAACTCTCCCTTCCAAGGCTACTTGCTTCTGCGAACATCCTGAAAAGAAAATCCAGCAGAAATTGGATGACGATGCCTTTCTCAGAAAAGGAGACCCATAGCAATCAATGTAAGAGGTCCAGAAAGAATTGTCTCCAGATAAAGCCATCTCACTAATTATAAAGAGCTAAAGAGGGTGGATTGGAAGGGGCCAATTCAGTAAAGCACCTTCATGTAGACCAGTGGTTCTCAACCTGTGGGTCGCGACCCCTTTGGGGATCCATCGACCCCATCACAGGGGTCGCCTAAGACCATCAGAAAACATAGATATTTACATTACGATTCACAACAGTAGTGAAATTACTGTTAGGAAGTAGCAAAGAAAATAATTTTATGGTTGGGGGTCACCACAACATGAGGAACTGTATTAAAGGGTCCATTAGGAAGGTTGAGAACCACTGATGTAGACTCTTGACTTGGAAGTCTGACTATGTGATCTGGGTTAGCATGTGCTCAAATACCGGGTACTGGATTTTTCAGTTTAGTTTCTTTCTGACATACTTTTCTTCTTAACTTATCTAGCCATGAGAATGCCACAAAATATTTCAGTAGGTAGTCAGGGTTTTAATTTACATTTTCATTATGACTGAATCATTTACATGGATGCTGCAAAGTATTTTTGAGTAAAGAAAAAATATATAGCACAAGACTGCTTGTGGAAATTCATATAAACTACAGATAAAGACATTGGTCTGCTTTATTCAAGACTCCGGAAGTGTTTATCAGCCTATTTTAATTTTATTTCTCACACTTGTCCAGAGGCTTTGCATAAAGCTTAATCCGGGAAAAATAGCAAAGAAGACAGCCTTGGTGACCCCGAATGCATATGAACAAAGCTAACAGAAATCCACAAATCAAAGCTGTGGTGTACTATGTTGAGTGCAAAAGACTGATTTTTGTTTTGTTTTGTTTTGTTTTGTTTTGTTTTGTTTACAAATGACAAGATTTGCTTTGTCACTCTTCATTTCAAAAATGCACATCCTTAGATAATTTGAGGTGAAAAAAATATATATGGCTAAGAAACATAACTATTTTTTAACTTTACCCCTGTGATTTCTCATGCATTCAAAAAATACATAGATGCTTGATTCCTGCCCACTGTAAGTCAAAGAATCGCACCTTAATTTATAATATGTAGACACAAGAGTTATGAAGAATGGAAGCTATGGGGAAGTTAAGAAGTCAGCACTAAGGAGAAAGTGTGTGCTAATTTTTGTGAACATGAACAGACTTTCTTACACTAAGGTGGAGAGAGGGAGAAAATAGTGGCAATACTTCAGGAAAGAGTAGATTTTTTTTATAAACATCTGTTGATAATGGTCACCGAATCATCAATTTACTCATCCAAGGACTGATTGCCTATTATACATGAGGCCTTATACAAAACATTGTGTGTGTGTGTGTGTGTGTGTGTGTGTGTGTGTGTGTGTATTGTGTGATTGGCAATAAATTAGAGGAAACTTTAATAGCAATTAAAGTATTGAGTATACTCTGAAGTGCCAACTACATTGACAAGTTTATTAATTTAGATATTGAAAAATTCAAAGTACTTTTTGCCTTACCTATTTGTACAACCAGAGCAATTTTTAGAGATTTATGTATCTCTATTTAAATCTGTAGAGTTGAGATTGTCTGATAACTAATTCATTTTCATTAGTTTATTTCAAGATAGCAGTTGTTCATTTGTGAACTCCTTTTCTTGTCACCTTTAATCCCAAGGTGATGAAACATCTCGCAATCTTATTTTTATTTCATCAGTCTAATTGCTTCCCAATTAACTTGGGCAAAGTCTCAAATTTAATGATACAAAATATGAAAAGTGAGAGTAGAGAGCCCGCAGATCCCTCAATAGGCAAGTAGTCACAGAAACCCTGTGACGTGGATTTTAACATTTATGCAGCATTTTGAAATACATCCAGAGAATTTGAATATGAATCTCAATGTCAGGTCAATATCTTCTTCTGGAGAAAAAGATCAAGTATTCAAACATGTAGTTTTCTACTTCCTGTACTGTTCTAGTAAAGTTCTTTTTATCTCTGTTCTCTAAATTTAAAAAAAAGAATGAGGGGTTCAGCATAGGCCTCCCAAGATCGGCTATTTTGATATGTGAGTTATTTTGAGTTGAATACAATCAACTATTACATCTCCCAGAAGGATTTTGAGTTGTGTAACTTGACCATAATAAGAGTCATTAATGGAAATACGTATTATGACATATGCATGTGGCAGGGCAAACATTTAATTAATGAGCATTTGTTCCTCTTATTATTCTGTGAATTACCCATTAGCCCTCAGGAGTCTTTCCCTAGTCTTTAGTTCAAGATGTTATGAAGGTTTCCTTTTACTTTCTGTCTCTGTTTTTGTGTCATGTATGTGGGGTTTCGATATTTACATATGTAATTAAATTTGGTTATTCTATCTTGTTAATTTGCCTCATGTCAGTTTAATTATTAGAACAGTTGAAAAACCTAGAAGGGTAGAAAAAAATTTCTTCTTCCCCCACAAGAACATGTATTATACACACACATAAATACATTCAAATATCATTAAACCTGTTCTCTTCTATCTATTCTGTGGTAAATATATTTCAAAGCTGACCCAAATCCTTTACTCTTCTCAGTATCTTTTTTATTTTACTTGTGGGTTTTTCGGTGCCCTCTCTGAATTTGAGTCTGTCCATAGCACTTGTATTTTCTACCTGAAATCCCACCTTGGAGGATTAGGAATATTTGTAGATAATGGTGGGATATAGATATAAGCATAGATATAGAGATAGATACAGATTTTTGTATATATACTTGGTTCTGTTTTTCTGGAGAATACTGACTGAAATAATTATGTTGATTCTTCTCATTTTAAATTTATGAGCAATAACTTCAATCTTACCTTTAGTGCTACATGACAAACTATTACATTCTCTTTGTAAATCCATTCAATTTTAAGTGACCAAATCCCACCCCTTCCTCTCTTTTTAGTCATCCCAGCATTCTTTTCCCAATCCTCATATCAACTACTGGCTTTGCATCTTATTTACTTGGAAAATAGAATTAATCATAAATGAATTGCCATACACGCTTGCTTCCATCCTAGCAATGTATTTATATCTATACCATATATTTTGCCTAATGTATGTCTTCCTAAGAAAACAGTCTCTCCATATTTACTATACAGAAGCCCTTCTCTGTTTCTCAAGTCAATTCTGAAAGTGACCTTTATATTTTCTAAACCATCAGTTGTTATCACTCTACCAGATTAATGTTATCTGAATCAATGCTTCAATATTTCCTATCTTGAAAAAAATTAATTTTACTAACACTGTTTTTCAACAGACTTCCTCAATTCTCTGTTTCCCTTTAAAGATAAACTCCTTTGCCCCATACTAATTCCATTAGCTAATAGCAGTTTGTAAAGTCAATCTACCTTTGTCTCATCTGAAAAATATATGCACTTATAGCATATATAAGAACTACTATGAATATTAAATAGGTAAGTCAGTTAGAAGAATAGTTGATACATGGTTAACTAAATAAATATTAGATATTTTATAAATAATTTTATAATATACAATCAATAACAAAATATGGTATAATCAGATACTATCTTTCTACTCTCTAGAATCCACTCTCATTGGTAAGAATTTTTGTATGAGTGTGTAAAAGAGTCCTGGTCAAGGTCTAGTTTAAAAAAATAGCAACCATGTCAGATATCTAAACATTACTAGATTTAATACAGTACATTGTTAAGACAGATGTTAGAAAGCTGGTGGGACAAAAAGACAAATTAATCAGATAGAGGAGGGCAATGGGGGGTAAGGGACATATGTAATACTTCCAACAACACAGATTTTTAAAAAATAAATAATCACAGATAATAAAATGCAGGTAATAGCTATCATCCCCAGGGGAACATTGGCAAGAAATGGTGTTAAAGGAACTGGGACTGGGCGGGAGGTGTGGTCATAGAACTTGAGGAATTAGAAGGAACACTCAAGAGACACCAGCTCCAAACCAAAGAAAGGAAGTTAGAGTCAGAAGCAAAGAACTCTGAATTTTCTGCTACTTTTGGCTTCCGATCTGCCATGAGTAACTCTAATCAGGGAAATCAAACATGGAGCCAACTGGAAATTGTATACACTCACCTGGTTTCTGAATTACCTAGCAGTGTAGAAGCTAAGACCCATGAGGTGAATTTCGAGATAAAGGCATGTTGATAATTGTGGATACACAAAGAAATATAACTTTGTCCTAATCATAAACAAGTTAACAGAAAAAATTTCTCAAGATGATTTCATGGCATAACATCTAAAAGTATATTAGTTATTTTATTCATCCATGCATTTGTGGAAAATTATAGTGGAATTTTCTGCATGGAAAATGATGCTGAGTCTGGTTATATAAACATGGAAGTAGGTTGTATTGTAAGCATCCTATCTAATAAAAGAGCAATATGTAAATTGACCATATCTCCACTATATCCATGAGCAACACCCACCAGCCAATCAGGAGCAAGTATGCAAATTAACCCAGACAAGATGGCTGCAGCCACAGAGAGAGCAGGAGGCTTGGGTTTCCCCAGAAGTGGAGGAAGCCAAGCTTTATACCTTCCCTGATGGGCACAAGCTTCCACTCAAGGCTATAAAGATTCAATTGTAGAAGATAAATAAATCCGAGATCCCAGGTCCTCCACTTGGGTCACCAGGGGACGTGGCTGGCCAGAAAACCACCACAGGCCCCTTGCTCAGGCTACCCCATGCCCCAAGAGACCCCCCATCCTGATCCAGAACACCCCTCAGGGCAAACCAGCCAGCCCCCACTCGTGCACCAGGCCTCTATCCTATCCTATCTAATAAAAGAATAATATGCAAATTGAGCATCACTCCAACACACAAGATGGCTGTCCCCATGTGGTCAAAGATGATTTCCTCCATGTGGATAAAAAGACTACCACAAGATGGCCAGCGGGGGAGGGCAGTTGGGAGAGACCAGGCCTGCAAAGGAGGAAAGTTGGAGGCAATCAAGCTTGCAGGGAAGGGCAATTAGGGGTGACTAGGCCAGCAGAGGAGGAAAGTTGGGGGCGACTGGGCCTGCAGGGAAGGGCATTTGCGGGGGGAACTCAAGCCTGCAGGGAAAGCAGTTGGGGGGGACCAGGCCTGCAGGGGAGGGAAGCTGGGGGTGACCAGGCCTGCAGGGGAGGCAGTTAGGGGCAAACAGGTTAACAGAGGAGCAGTTAGGTATCAATCAGGCTGGCAGGGGAGTGATTTGTGGGTGATCAGGCTGGTAGGCAGAAGTGGTTAGGGGCAATCAGCAAGGCAGGCAGGCAAGCAGTTGCGAGCCAGCAGTCCTGGACTGTGAGAGAGATATTTGAATGCCTGTTTAAGGCTGATCCTACTTGGATTGGGCCTAAATGGGCAGTCAGACATCCCTTGAGAGGTCCCCTATTGGAGAGGGTACAGGCTGGGCTGAGGAACACACACTCCCATGCACAAATTTTGTGCACAGAGCCTCTAGTCATAAATAAGAAGAAAAAAAATATCCAAAATAGTGGAAGGTTTTTACTCATATATTCTCAAATCCATAATTGTTCTCTAGGTGGAAGGAAGCTTGTTTCTACTTACAGATGGTTGTCATCTTTCTCTTTCTCCAACTGAGTGTTGTAATTGTGTGCGTGTGTGTGTGTGTGTGTGTGTGTGTGTGTGTGTGTGTGTGTGTTTATGTGTCATACACAGTACAGAGGACAGACTAATGCCTGACAACTTGGATTTGAGCTCCAGATCTGGCTCTTTTATCTAGGTGACCTCAGGCAGGTGAATTGACCACGTTGGGCCTCAAATATCACAGAAAGAAAATGTTAGTACTTATATATAACTAGTAGCCCTGTGCATGAATCTGGGCACCAGTAGCTTGCTGCTGCCCTCCTGTAGCTCCCTTGCCTCCCCCAATAGCTTGCTGCCCTGCCCCCTCCTGTAGCTCTCCACCACCTGCTTGTAGCCAATAGCTTGCTGCTGCCCTCCTGTAGTTCTCTGCCTGCTGCCCCACCCTCCTGTAGGTCTCCCACTCCCTTCCCCCCTTTTCCTTTAACCCTCCCCCCCACACACATAGCTTACTGCCCTGATCCCTCCTGTAGCTCTCCACGGCCCACTTGTAGTTCACTGCCCCACCCTCCTGCAGATCCGTGATCTGGTTGTTACACGGTTGGTCATTATGCCTCATAGCTTAACAGATAATTAGCATAAGCCTCTCTTATTATATAGAATGTATATTAAATGATTGATATATATGTAAAGTTATTTAAAATTATATCAGACACTGAATTAGCACTCTGTAAATGTTACTCATTATTGCTGTTGTTGATTCTGCTGCTGATTTTGGTATAATGTTTGAAATTTTTCTAGCATTTATTTTATCACATACAATTTTTCCATGTTATTTAGTATTCCACAAAATAACATGATATGTAAAGATTACTAAATATACCATTTTATGGCTTGATATATTTAATTTTCTTGCACATTCATTCATTCTAATCTAAGTTTCTCAGCAACAGCTTAGATTCGCTCAATTGTATTAACCCCCATGAAGTAGAAAGGAAAACAACAATTACTCTGGTTTACATACTTGATTGAACATGCCTTTCATTCTCTCTGATGACTGCACCAAAAGATATAATTTTTCTCCCCAATGTTATGCTCAAATTTTTAATCCTATAATTTGATAACCTTTTGTGGATATTAGGAGGCCAGTGAAAGAGGCTTTATCCCTTTCTCAATGAGAATATGCTTCTCAGAAAGGAAAAGCTGGATTCTGAATTGAGCTCAGAGTTTAGTTCCTTCTTTTATAATCTCTACATGTGTCCAGGGGACTATGTAATTCAGTCAGTCACTTCCCTACTACAAAGAACAGTGATTAAAGTATACGTTACATGAATTGCACAAGTCATCAGAGACTTCTATAGATGACAGGGATTGATGATTTATTTTTTTATTAGCTAACCTACTGCATAGGAATAAAAACTGTTTCTATGTCATTGTTGAAACTTTAGCAAAATCATAATAAAATGACTTCTAAGAAAATTCTGAGAATATTTGGATGTGTGTGTATATATTCCTTGTGTGTGTGGCATGTGTGTTTTACAAGAATGTGTGTGTTGTACAATTTTTATAAGAGTCAATGTTCTTCTATCAAGAAAAAAATTAAATGAAGTTATCTTCTCACAAACTTCTTTATTTCTAATCACTGTTCCAGTTTAACTCCTCTGGGCACTTAGTTATTGAATATTGCATTAACTAGTAAATAGTATATATATTTAATTCTAATATAAAATACCCTGGCTGGTCAGCATAGTTCAGTGGTTGAGCATCAACCTATGAACCAGGAGGTCACTGTTTTATTCCCAGTGAAGGCATGTGCCCAGATTGTGGACTTGATTCCCAGAGTGGAGTGTGCAGGAGGCAGTGGGTCAATGATTATCTCTTATCGTTGATATTTCTTTCTCTCTCTCCCTCTCCCTTCCTCTCTGCAATCAATAAAAATGTACATTTATTTTTAAAAAATACCCTATATACAGGAATCAGAAGACATACTTAACATCAAGATACTTTTAAAAAGTAATTTTGGATGAAATGAATATTTTAAAAAAGATTTATAGTGTCAAATTAATTATATATCAATTTAAAATTAAGAGCTATTGAAACTCAGAAGTAGTTTCAATTAAGTGTGTTACTTAGTTTACTATTTACAACTGAACAGTTGTTAAGTGAGGTAAGTCTATAATAGACTTCTAGACATATCAGCTTATTTTAAAAATTACATATTTTATTTGTTTATTAAGTTTTCACCTCAAACCAGACTTCACAAAGAAACACTATATATATATATATACAGAGAGAGAGAGAGAGAGAGAGAGGGAGAGATTATGTCAGGAAAAAAGCACATTCACCATTCACTAGTTTACTCAGCACAAAGGTTTTCACTCAGAGAATATTTATAAAACAAACTGTTTTCTTTGTTTAGATAAGTTCAAAACTCTTTTGTTTTGTGTACCTATATAAGATGGGAGAGATGAAAGAGAAGCATATACTATGATTTTGGCTTCTTGTGTATATTTTCTTTTTCTCAATTTTCCAAGACTTCTGTAATTGGACTTTTCTTTCTTTATTGATTAAGGTATTACATATGTGTCCTAATCCCCCATTATCCCCACACACACTCATATCCTCACCCCGCTCTTTTTCACTCCCCCTCCCCCCTCGTGTTTATATCCATTGGTTAGGCCTATATGCATGCATACAAGTCCTTTGGTTGATCTCTCTCCCTTACCTCCACCCTCTCCTAAGGACTTTATTTTGCCCTAGAGATGTTTTCCTGTGGTAGAGCTCTATTTTATTTATTTTTTTAGAGGTAAATCTGGACTTTAGAACAATTCACACATTTGTTTGTTTTTTGTTTGCTTTAATCTGTATTGTTGACAGTATTACATATGTTCCCTTTTTCCCCACTGAGCCCTTCTGGACTGCCCCACCTCCAGCCTCAGGCCTTCACCACCTTATTGTGTGTCCCTGGGTTATGAATATATGAATATCAGTTCTTTGCTTGATCTCTTTCCACCCACCCCCCTATTTTAAAATGCATTGGAATACAAAATAACTGCAAGCTCTGAAAAAATCTTCAAAGAACAGGGTACACAAAGACAGAAAGAAAAGGAATGAATACATTAAATTTAGCTATGTTTCCTTTTATGAATAAACTGAATTTCTTCAGTTTAAATGACTTGTAACCTATTAAACTTATGGATATTCAGCTGACTTATGCTTTTATCTGTGAAAATGGTTTGGATATTTGGCGTTAAGATGGTATGTATTATTTTTTTCTTCAAAATTAAAGGAAATATTTTTTTATTTAATGATTTTTCACTTAGGAGTAGAGTTTTTTAGTGATAAAGTAATTAAGAAGAGATGCGGGCATTTAGTAATTTTTTAAAAAATGGTTTTATTTTTAAAATATCTCCGACATGGGGCAAAACTTACAGCTAGCTTCACTAAATAGTGGAATCTAGAGCATTAATGTGACTATATGACATTCGTGTTACTGTTTTTTCTCTGAATTGCCATACATAGGTGGTGCTAGGGGCATTATTTGATTTCTAGTGAAGCAGAATTCAGCATCTGAACACAGCAGCCCCTTGTAAAATGGTACCTGCATCCAATCTAAAAGTTGCAGCATATGTTTTATTGTTTCATGTGTTGAAAGTTCCCAGTAAAGAGTTCATGTAGGTTATATCTTTCAGAATTCCCGATGGTGACAGAGACTCACAAAAAAAGCCGCTCCCTGTCAGCTAAAATGTAATTCAGTGTTCTTTGCCTCTCCGGCATTCTATGTATATAATATATTTCAATTTTGAACCTTACATATAAGACATCAGAGTAAGTGGTTTTATAAACTTGGCACAAGACTTTATTGCACATTACCTATCCAGAAAAACAAATAACATAATATGCCTTCACCTACAGTGAGGTTCCTGTTACAGAAGTATCACTTTAGTGCTGTTTTGTCCATTTCATTAATAGGAAAATCTTTACTGTGGTACACATTTAACTTCCGTATTTAATGCTAATCTTCAATATTACAATAATGGTGGTTTACATTAATTTCTTTATTTAAGAATGTATCTGTTGCATCCCTGTGTTGTGTGACCTTTCCAGTTAAAAAACAATTCAAATGTCACTCAGGAAAGTTTCAATATTAGAAATCTGAGAAAATACTATCACAGACACTTATTCTAACAAATTTAATTTTCTATTGAATCTTCAAAAATGATCAAAATACTATCTAATATTCTTTATTTTTAACATACTATATAAATATATACTTATGTAAAAATATATAGTACATATACATATGCTATAATAACCATAGTATTTACTACAGTATACACTATAAAAACAAATTCATACAAATAGATTTGGGTATTTACATATGATTATAAACATGTATTTAAGAAAAAATATAATTCCAGATTACATTTGTTTATTAAGTTGGGATTTTAACTCTGACTTTAGATCAAATAGTGGGAATGCTAACATGAATTACCTTATATATCTAGGAAACAAACTTTTCTTAAACAGATATAAATACTTTTACTAAGTCCTTCTTTTTGAAATGGAAGGAATAAAAGGCAATATTACGGTGACTTTCATGAATGTTTTAAATGTGATGGTTTGCAGTGACACAGAGTTAGGTGTCTAGTTTGAAGGTTGTCCCATCTCATCCAACTTAGTGCCCTCAGGTCTTTGTCTTATCACCAGTAGATGTTTCTAGGTTGTTTGATTTAGTATTTTTATTATTTTATTGATTTTTTTACAGAGAGGAAGGGAGAGAGATAGAGAGTTAGAAACATGGATCAGTTGCCTCCTGCACACCTCCCACTGGGGATGTGCCCACAACAAAGGTACGTGCCCTTGACTGGAATCAACCCGGGGACCTATCAGTCCACAGGCTGATGCTCTATCCACTGAGCCAAACCGGTTTTGGCTGATTTAGCATTTTTATGATGACAAATCCCTGGTGTGCAGGTTGGCTCACTACTTATAATCTTCTTATATGTGCATTGGTTCACTCCGTTTTATTATGCAAATATTAGGACAGACAGAAAAGAAAAACATGTCAAGGAAAATGTATTAACATATGCCTAAGTAGTTACATTACATTTTGTTTTGGGCCTCCTGGTAAGATAAAAATGAAAACAAGATGGATTATCTAATTGTCGTGATCTGATAAAAACAATATACCAATTCCTCAAATGAGATCATTTTTTTCCTGATACTAAATCATCCAGCCAATGCATCACTTTAATGGGCAATATACTATTAGGTAGAAATCTGAAGTCATATCCTGATGGTTTATGGAGGGAACCTGTAGATCTGAAATTGAGGTCTCATCAAAGTGAATGTGTTGCTCATGAGTTACCCCACCATGGGGGTCAAAAAAAGCGGCCCTTTAGTCTAAGAAGACTCATGTTGCAAGTAGCTATTTAAATATAAGCACATGCATTCAGTTTTAGAAATAAAGCAATGAATAAATTAGCTTCTTCAAGCATTCAGTCAAAAATATTTACAGTCCCCATTTTGATGTGCTGTTTTTCTTTCTTTTTTTTTTTTTTTTTTTGCTTTCTGGGGCAATTTATAATCTTTAATCTGCTCGACCTTCCTTACTTACTTAGACTTAATTCAATTTAACTACCATTTATGAAGCAACATTTACCTTTGCCAAACTCTCTGCTAGGGTCTGAGTGTGGGAACCTCTTTCCACGTCCCGCGTGGTTCAGGGTTCCCCGGTCAGGGTTCGGGTTCTGAAGGAGGCCGCACGCAAACGAAATGAGAGACTAGAAAACATTAATTTGGCGATATTGGGGGGGCCAGGCGGGAGCCTTCCTCTAGTGGAAAAGACTGCCACCTTCCTTTGGCCTTGCCATCCCTTTCATTTAGGTTTGGGATACACCCTTTGCCCTGAAGCAGGCAATTCCAGTAACAGATAGATTATTTTATCAGTCAGGATTGACATGATTATTTGCTGGGGAAGTTCATTGTCTCAATGAGATAGGGAGTGGCTGGTTTTGACCTTTCAGAGCTTCAAGGTTGACCAGCCTTCTAGCCTCCTGTTTACATCCATGTAGTGAGAACAATGTTTTGGTTTCCAACATCTGAGGCTAAACGAGACCAAAAACTGCTCATTTTGGTCAGTTCTGAAGCTAGTGTGGGGTTACCCTATGCAATCACATTCTCAGTGTCTTTACCAAAGCACAGTTTCTGCACTGGCAGCATCGAGCAGAGTGGAAATTGTAAAGCGTCTTTCCTTTTGCAGAGAAAAGTGTAGCTACCTTCTCATAAACCACGCTGCCCTGGATGTTTCTAGTTCCTTTCATTTCATGTCCAGGTAGGACGCATATTCATGAAATGCCAGTCTGACATCCCAAACGCGCCGCGTACTTCAGCCTTCGCCTCGCTCTCCTCCCCCCGCCTTCATCAAACACACACACAGGAGAAGTCGGGATGAACATGTGTAAACTCGCACCCCGGTTTTATCGGCATTTCCCCGACGCTCAAGTGCACGGCCCGAGACACCTGTCATTTCTGGAGCACCGCTCGGCCTCCACTTGCTGTTTCATTGTATCAGCATCAGCCATCCTTAATCCCCCCGAGACAGCCCGGGGCAGAATGAGATAAACCTCGGGCTCCGAGCCCTCCCTTTCATTCACTCTCTTCCCAGAGCCGGGAGATCGGCTTTGATAGTGGATTACCCGCTGCCGCCTGTTCTCGCAGCAATCGCCCAGATTGGATTTTTATCTCCAAAAGGCATCTTTCTGATCTGTAAACAGCGCCGGCTGCATCCATGTTTCTCTCTGGCTCTGACTGGTGTTTAGAAAAGAAACCTCCACTTAGTAGGAGCGTTTTAGTATCATGATGCCAGCTCAAATCCAAGCATGCCCAGATGTCTGCGATTATCAAGCTATGTGACCAGCCAGGTACTTTGGAGAGAGAAGATTGCATTCATCTCAACTAATGTGGGTTTTTTTTTTAATATTTTTTACAGAGAGGAAGGGAGAGGGATAGAAAGTCAGAAACATCGATGAGAGAGAGAGACATCGATCTGCCGCCTCCTGCACGCCCCACACTGGAGATGTGCCCGCAAGCAAGGTACATGCCCCCGACCGGAATCGAACCTGGGACCTTTCAGTCCGCAGGCTAATGCTCTATCCACTGAGCCAAACCGGCCTCGGCTCAACTAATGTTTTGAAGTGTCTCTATTCTCCTACCCATTCACTAATGTGAAAAAAAATATTAAGCATATTAAGAAAAGGTGAGTTCGAAGGAGACCTGAAAGGTGAGTTTATATTTCTTCAGGCAGAATTAGCCTGAGAATTGCAAACCACCATGGAGTTCTCAGTGTTTCGTTTCAAAGGCAGACGCTGCGCCAGTTATCTGCTATGTATTCAAGGATGAATCAAGCAGGCTCCCTATTCTACGAATCTCCTCCAGCAGTAGAGGAGACGGGCCTGTGAAGAGTAACCTCAATGGAATGACTCCTTCCACAGAAATATGAAGAAAGGGTTATTGGCATGCACAATAGGAAGTTCTTTGGCCTAGAAAAGGATCTGGAATATTGCTAGAGAAGCTGATATGAGCTGAGCTATTCATGTATTCATTTAATAATAAATTAAATATTTTGTGCCATGCATTCTCATTTCCTCTTATAATCCTCCTTAAAGGATGAGTCTTATTTTTTCCTTCCCAGGAAAAGGAAGACTTTTACTGCATCTCTTTGGATAGCAAATAAAATAGTCCCTTTCATTTTTTAGCCAATCACACACTTCTACAGCCAAGTTATTTAGGGACTGAATCCTAATGGTCTGGTAACCAAGAACTCAGGGAAGTGCTATGCTTATTATTACAGTTTTGTTGCAGCGGAGAGAATTAAAATCAGAACCAGTGAAAAAAAAGACACATAGGTCAAAGTCTCACAAGATCTCAACTGCAATGTTTTCAAGGTTTGCTCTCTATAGAGTCAGTATATGTAAACCTCTTAGCATATCCTATCTAATAAAGGAGTAGTATGCAAATTGACTGTACTTCCACTATACCCACAAGCCACACCCGCCAGCCAATCAGAGCAAGTATGCAAATTAACACAACCAAGACTCTATGGCCACAGAGAGAGCAGGAGGGAGGCTTGGGTTGCCCCTGGTGATGGAGGAAGCCAAGCTTTCCTCATATCTTAAGCCTCCACTTAAGGCAACAAAGTTTCAATGGCTATGTGAGCAGAAGGCTTGGCTCTGCTCCAGACTACAAAATTTCAATTGTAGAAGATAAATAAATCCCAGATACCAAGGCCCATTGCTGGCCTGCAAACTACCACAGGCCCCTCGCCCAAACCACCCCATGCCCCAACAGAACCCCCACCCTGATCCAGGACATCCTTTAGGGCTAATCAGCTGGCCCCAACCTGTGCACCAGGCCTCTATCCTATCTAATAAAAGAGTAATATGCAGATTGACAATCACTCCAACACACAAGATGACTCCCCCATGTGGTCAAAAGATCCTGCCCCCATGTGGACACAAGATGGCTACCACAAGATGGCCAACAGGGGAGGGCAGTTGGCAGGGACGAGGCCTGCAAGGGAGGGCAATTGGGGATGATCAAGCCTGCAGGGGAGGGCATTTAGGGGTGACCAGGTTGGCAGAGGAGGAAAGTTGGGGGTGACGGGCCTTCAGGGAAGGGAAATTGGGGGAGAGGGGACCCAGGCCTGCAGGGGGGGCAGTTAGGGGTGACCAGGCTCAAGGGTAGAGCAGTTAGGGGCAAACAGGCTGGCAGGGTAGCAGTTAGGCATCAATCAGGCTGGCAGGGGAGTGGTTAGGGTGTGATCAGGCTGCAGGCAGGTGAGCAGTTGGGAGCTAGCAGTCCTGGATTGTGACTAAATTGGGCCTAAAAGGACAGTCGGACATCTCTCAAGGGGTCCCAGATTGGAGAGGGAGTAGGCTGGGCTAAAGGACAACTACTCCCCGCCCCTGCACAAATTTTGTGCACCGGGCCTCTAGTAAATGTATAATAGTACGCACAGAGTATTACCAACCAGGAATGCTCTTTCGAGTTCAGTGTCCAGAGTTTTTCTGGGGTTTCATTGTGTGGGCATGGCTGATTTAATCACTGGCCAGGTGATTAAATTCAATCTCCAGCTTCCTTTCCCTCCCCTCAGAGGTTGAGCTGATACCACATGGCTCAAAGCTAGAACCCATTAATTCTATGGTTGGTCTTTCCAGCCTGGGCAATTCCTATCCAGAGTCATTGCTCATTAATATAAACTGCACAGAGTTCCAGCATGAATCACCTCATTAGTATAAACCGTGATCCACCATAAATGGCAAAGATTCTCTTATCACCTGAGGAATTTCCAGAGATTTAGAAACTACTTCCCAGAACTGGAGACAAAAGCCAGACAATTTTTTTTTCTTTTTTTGTTTTTTTTAATCCTCACCCGAGGATTTTTTTCCATTGATTTTTTTTTTTTTTTAGAGAGAGTGGAAGAGAGAGGGAACAACAGAGAGAAATATCAACTCTATGACTACAACTAGCACAAGATCTGAAGCATCATATGTTGGGGAATAAAAAGAGAAGTCAAAAACTTGTCAATAACATACTCAATAGGAGTTTATTAACATAATAAATACTTCATGAACACTGTGTAAATCACTGTGCCACAGATAGCAGAGACAATCTCTTGATTTTAAAAAATTCATATTCCTGAATGCATACAAAATTTAGTTGATTATGGCCTGAAGCAAAAGAACAGGAAATTATTCCTGAAATACTGGGGTCACTGTTGAGAATGGCTGCAATTTGAAGAAACAGCAGTGATTAAAACTATTAAGTCATGTAAAGAACAATCAGAAAGCAATTAAGATTTAAGCAAGACTTAATATGTGTCAGTGTTAGACTAGCCACAAAGGTCAGCCCACTCTTAGAAAACAACAAAACTTTGTTGATCAGTCAAAGCTGAGCTTACTACTACTATTAAAAACTCTTAATATTATCAGAGGGAAGGGACTAAACGGGGCATTTATAGGATTTATTCCCTAAACTACAGTTGTTTGATGTAATACTTTGAAGGCAAGAAAAGTGACTCAAAATTCATGTTAGAGTTCATGACATAATGGTTTAAGATGAGTGGATGTAACAAGACCAGGACCTTGAAATCAATCTTGTCATGATTAGGAGGCTTTGTGCCCAGGTGAGCAGGCTGTTGTTCTGATTAGACAGCTATTTGCGCAGATGAGCAAACATAGAGAAGTTGGTTTGCCAAGATTTTCTGAAACAATGTTTTAATCGGTTAGCAGGCATATCTCCGAGTAAAATTTCCTAAGCAAATAGCAGTGTTGACCCAGGCTGTGTTAGTAACTACTTGTGATCACTTTCCAGGTGAAGCTAGAGAATATATTAAAGCATTTTTGGTGCTTATTCTGTAAGTACAGAATAGACCCCACCCAATTTGGGGGGTGGATATAGGGACTGATGACACCACAGATACATCAAGAGAATTAAGATTCATTACCTGAATTGTGGTTTCTGGTAAGCTTCCAAAGCAAGTTTTGTTTTTTTGTTTTGTTTTGTTTTTTTAATATATTTTATTGATTTTTCACAGAGAGGAAGGGGCAGGGATAGAAAGTTAGAAACATCGATGAGAGAGAGACATCGATCAGCCGCCTTCAGCACACCCACTACTGGGGATGTGCCCGCAACCAATGTACATGCCCTTGACCGGAATTGAACCTGGGACCCTTCAGTCTGCAGGCCAACGCTCTATCCACTGAGCCAAACCAGTTTCGGCCCAACGCAAGTTTTAAATGGCTTGGGAGAGTGAGGAAAATGATCGGCTCAGAGTTTTTACTGTGGTTAAAAAGTGGGGCATCCCTTTTTCTGCGGAAGACATATCAATGGGCAACAGGTGCATGAAAAGCTGTTCAATGTCACTAGTAACCAAGAAATGCAAATCAAAACCACAATGATATATCACCTCACACCTCTCAGGATATTATCAATAAGACAAAAGATAACAATTGTTGGTAAGGATGTGGAGAAATTGCAACTCTAGCACACTGTTTGTAGAAATGCTTGATGGTGCAGTCAATATGGAAAACAGTATAGAGGTTTCTCAAAAAAATTAAAAAAAAAATTGAGCCACCCTATTCCAACAAACCCATTTCTGTGTATATATTCACAAAAGAAATGAAATCAGTGATATTATCATTTCCATGATCTTTGCAGCATTATTACTCACAATAATTAACATGTGAAAACAACCAAAGTGTCTAGCACAGGAAATGGATAAAGAAAATGTGGTAAATACATATAATCAAATACTATACAGCCTCAAAGAAAGGAAGTCCACAATAGGTACCAACACAGATGAACCCCCAACACAAGATGCTAAGTGAAATGAGCCAATCACAGAAAAACAAATACGGCCTGGTTCCACGCATATGAAATATCTAAAATGGTCAGATGCAGGGGCTGGCGAGAGAGGAAAATGGGTAGTTACTAATCAGTGAGCATTACGTTTCGGTTATACAAGATGAAGAAGCTCTAAAGCTGTACAACATATACTAAAAATCAACAATCATGTATTCTATACTTTTAAAAAAATGTCTTAAGAATATATATCCTGAAAAAAAAAAAAACAGATACAGAGGCAAAGAACAGACTATCGTGCTACAGTGGGAAGGCAGGGGAGGTTGATGGGGGGAGGTGGAGCTGTAAGAGGTCAACCAAAGGACTTTATGCATGTATGTAAGCATAGCTAATGGATACAGGACACTGTGGGGAGGGGGGCACAGGTGAGGGCATGTACTGGGGGGTAGGGAAGGCCAGGGGGAGGTCAATGGGGGGGGGGGGGCAAGGAGACATATATTCTACTATTTGTAATACTTTAAACAATAAAAATATATATATGTGATAAAAAAAAATATATATCCTATGTTAGGTGTTCTTATCACAATGAAACAAAATCCTAAAAATAAATAAATGAAGTGCTGAAAGACATGAAAGAATAAATTTTCCGTAAATTTAAGTGAGGTTGACCTGAGTGTGGTTTCCCCACATGGGTAGGGGCTTGATGATCCCTGAAGCAGAGGAATGAATGGAAGATTGACTCCTGGAGGGAGAGCTTTGAACTGAGCCTTAAAATAAATACCCAGGAGGCACTGGGAAAGGAAGCTCTATCGGTGAGAAGTGGCAATGTCACAAAGGCATGAGATGAATAGCTTATTACAGAATTTTGGAGTATTGTGTTCAATTCAGTTAATTTTCTCTTCCTTGGATAAGGTTGGATTTAGAAACTGAAATGCAGATAAAATGCAAGAGGAAGGCCAATAGCAGAGCTGTAAGGACAGAAGGATGCAAATGCTGGAAACAGACAGGATCTTTTTTTTTTTAAGATCCTGGCCTTGATGTGTCCACTCATCTTAAACTATTATGTCCTGAACTCTATTTTTAAAAAAACCTGGTCATGAATGATTTTATAACATAACCAGTGATGCTTTAGGCCATTCTTCGGAAATGACACAAATTATCAAGTAAAAAGAAAATACTCTATGAAAGTATCTCAAGCTGAAAAAAAAACAGGAAATAATGAAGGTTCATGATGTACCTGAATATGTCATGCTGTCCTTAACCAAAAATCTCATTTCTCAGGTACCAGGCATGTATTTGCTTTTGCACATTTAGATATGCAAAAAAACAGCAGAGACTACAGAGGTGCTCCAATAAAGTCATGTTGAACCTCTCACACAATTACTTTTGTGCTGTTCAAAGCAATTACTTTTGCTGTCAGTGAGAATAAAATATCCTGCCATTGAAGACTGCAAAAAAAAAAAAAATCAAAAGACATTCCTGGGAATTACAACATAAGCTGTATGCAAATAACCCCACAAGCTCGAAGGGCCTGTCTTCTGTATTTGTATTATTGATGCTTTTGTTTTCATTTGTTGAGGTTTTTCGTTGGTTAATTTCCTAGACGCGGAAGCACATTCTGTCTACCAGCTTCAGTATAGAATAGCTGAGTTAATACCTACGGTCCTGGAGGGAAAATATCATCCATCCATTTAGGAGAAACAGTTCCTTCTAGAAATGAAAAGCATGGCCATAATCATTAAAGCAAATTATACAACCAGTAGGCTTATGAAGATTAACGTTTGGATATAGTCTTCTTGGGCAGACTTGGGTGTTGTGATAATTGAATTATCTCACACAACGGACATATGGACCCTTAAAGAAATATGTGAATCAGCCAACACCGGTTTGGCTCAGTGGATAGAGCGTCGGCTTGCGGACTGGAAGGTCCCGGGTTCCATTCTGGTTGGGGGCATGTACCTTGCTTGAGGGCACATCTCCACAGTGGGGTGTGCAGGAGGCGGCTGATCGATGTCTCTCTCTCATTGATGTTTCTGACTTTCTCTCTCTCTCTTCCTCTCTGTAAAAAATCAATAAAACACATTTAAAAAAAATATGTGAATCATAAAGACCTCTTGTTTCCTCTGAATGCAAATATTATGCAATAATCAGGTGAACATCTATTTGGCTTTTGTCACTGCACTTCTGCCCTTACTACGGCTGTCACTGCTTTACCATGAACACAGTCTTATCCAGCTCCAACCCTTTAGACCTAATCTTCAGAAAATTAGTAAACAATACACATACCCAGCATAATAACAATTTAAGTAATTATATGACTCAAAATTCTTCCAGAACACAATAACCCCCTGTGAGGTGGAGGGAAAACATTTTTATATTTCTGCAAGGTTAAGACTTTCTGAGTAAATTCTTCATAAATTTAAGACATAGGCAAGTTTGGGAAGATAATTTCTGACTGATTTAGATAGTGAGAAATTTATTGGGGAAGCTATACTGTAAAGACATTATAAAAGCTGGAGACAACATTCTTATCTTTTCCCTGGAGAGAATGATATGCATTCTAAAGGGTTAGAGAAGACAGCCTGTGCACAGAGCAGAGCACCCAGGTTCTTTTTGCTGTCTCCCTCTCCCAGAATATAAAACGGTAAATAGAGGATAAGATTTGGATCTCGCTGCTTCACCCCAAGGTTAAAGGATTGGGGCACCAAGATACCACATGTATATGCCACGTGTAAATAATAATCTTCTTTACACTGGAAACTTCATGTGTGCATTTTACAATATCAAGAAACATGGATATTAAAGGTCATTCTTACTTCCCCCTTCCATTCTCTAGGATTTAACTTTTTAGTTCTTTCTTCTCACGTTGGTCTCACTTCAAATACAGAGTTTATACTACAGAATTCCAATTTAAGTTAGAAAAACAAGCCAGAACAATAATCCAACAGGAATTTCAAAGGCTATAATACAACAGCAAATGACCCAAAGCTGTAGATCAGCATAAGGGAGACAAATTAACTATAGGATCTGAAGTTCTTAGTATGAATTCTTTTAAGCTAGTCTCCTAAAAGTGCTGGTAAAGATAACTCAGCACTTACTGGTTTCATACCTAAAGATAAATTATAATCCAAGAACATTGTCCACTCATTATGACACTGTAAGAAAGAAATAGTAATACTGTCCTTACATACTTTCTAGTAATAGCAGATCTAGTATATCATTCTCAGGATAACTTCCTTAGAAATAAAAGCACAAAACCTGAAAATTAATTTTGTTCTTCCATTTCTAACTCAAAGCTTTCTGTTTAATCAAGAATTCTTTATTTAACCTGGCAAATTTGTGAATATGTGACCATTTGGAACACAATTCATAAAGTTTTAGTTCTTTGAATCAGACTCTGTGAGACAAACAGTCATTTTTACTTCAAAGCAGAAAACATCTTCATAAGGATTTACACTGCAGAGTGAGTACTCAATAATAAAAATATTTAAATACCCCAGATGATAATGCAAATCATTAACTCTTAGAAAACTCCAAACCCAATGATTTCAAGGCAATTTAGCTAAATACACTAGAAATCTGTTGAGTGGATAATTTTATTGTGCCAATCTTTTATTATTTTAACAGACTTATTTATTTAAGATCCTGTTGCCTTATGAAAGACATTTCATTTTGTATACTGCAGCTGACTGACAATATGCAACTATTAAATTGCCATTTCACTCCAGAAGGCATTTTTATGATAATTACGAATTATAGAAATAGGTAGACAGGTATAATCAAATTTTCTACATGGGATGTTCAATTTTTTCCTTGTCATAAGAAAATAAAAGTAACCAGAAGTCATACTTGGATGTTCAGTAAAAATTTTAAACCTTCATTTTAGTTTTTATTCTAATATGGGAAAACAAATTTTACACTAATTTTAGGTCTATACAATTTATGCTGCCAGAAGGCATGATGAAACATTTAACAACATAGTCAATTTTTCAGACATTCTATCATAAAGTACTTGATTAATTTTTAAAGTTTTACTGGGTAAACTTTCTATGCATTATTTTGGCTCATTTATATGTAATTGGATTTGTAGTTAATTGAATTAACTATAAATGAACCAAAATAATGCATAGAAAGAACTAAAATATAGTCTAAAATTCCAAAGTTCTTTATGTAATACCAAAGAGAATATAGGGTCAAATTTTTGACTTCCCCATTGGTAATCATGATATTAATATGAATGCTATATAATGTGCACATTAAAGTGTGTGCCACTAAGGATTTTTCTTTATCTATATTAAAGAAGAAAAAACACATGAATATTTTGAGTGAAAAGGAAGCAAAGAGAGAAACTGAGGAGAAGTGCAGAGGGGGAAAATACCACTTGTTATAAAAGCCTTAATGTCAAATATGCAAAATAAATTTTACAACTATGACTTTACTTGATGAGAGTCAGAATATCAAGAATCTAATCCCAATCTTTTTTAGGATAAATTTCTAACACTGCTGTGTGTACATTTCCTCATCTGTCAAATGGGGACAAAATTGGTCCTACTCAGAGAGATGGAATGAATATTGAATTAATATAAATATGAAGGCAGTTCAAGTTGTACATATAATCATTTGATACTATTTAATCTTCACAAATTTGTAATGAATTATCCTATCTAATAAAGAGGGAATGTGCTAATTGACCATCACTCCATCACAAAGACCCACAGCTGAGGCCAAGTTCCCATAAGGAGCCTTAACAAGCAATCAGCAGGGACCTGAGGCTATGCCCTCCCCCACCCCTGTGAGGCTTGACAAGGGACCTCAGGCCACACCCCCCACCTGGCAGGGCTTGACAGGGGACCTCAAAGTGCATTTCCTGTCCTAGTGCTGGGCTAGGGGACCTTAGGCTGCTCCCCCACCCCAATGCCAGGCCAGGGACATCAGTCAGCGCCCCCCACCCTGGCACCATGCTGGGGGACCTCAGACCACACCCCCTGCCTGGTGGGACTTGACAGGGGACCTCAGGCAGTGACCCCAACTCAGACCAGGGCCAGGAGACCTTAGGCTGCACCCCCCTGCCTGACTTGCCTTAAGAGGGGACCTCAGGCCATGCCCCCAACCCAGAAGGGCTTGACAGGGGACCTCAAGGTGCACCCCCACTGCTGGGTCAGGGGAACTCAGGCCACACCCCCACCCTGAGGGGCTTGACGGGGGACCTGAGGCTGCACCCACCTCCCAGTGCTGGGCTGGGGGACCTGAGGCTGTACCCCCTGCCTGGTGGGGCTAGATGGAGGACCTCAGGCCATGCTCCCCACCCCAGTCTGGGCTGGGGGACCTCAGGCCATGCCCCCCATCCTGGTGCTGGGCCAGGGCACCTGAGGCTATGCCCTCTGCTCATCAGGGCTTACAAGGTTGGGACTGGCCGGGCATGGATCTAGCCCAATGGTGAGGGAGGGGGGCAGCCGAATCTGGGTCTCATGCAATTTTGAAGTACATGTGGGTGGGCAGGCATTTGACTCTGAGTCCCGTGGTGTGCCCCAGACTCTGACAGGAGGAAGGTTTTTATATACATTTTACTAATTTTCTTTCATCTCTGACACTTCTATTATAGAAAAAGGGCAAATAGCAATATTAAATTATTTCCTCTAATTAATCCCCTTTTAATGTGCACGAATTGCGTGAACCAGATCACTAGTAGAGAATATAATAAAATAGACGAGTGTGGGATCCTCAAATTCTGATATAATGACATTTGAGTAATCGAGGAGCAACTCATTGAGAATATCAGTTTCTGAGTCAGAAATGCAATGTTGACATATATTTGATCATGTATGCATATTTATATAAATACTAGAGGCCTGGTGTGGTCCCTTGGTCTATCCTGCACCCTCTTATAAACGGAACCCCTCGGGGGATGTCAGACTGCAGGTTTTGGCCTGATCCTCAACAGGTCAGGCCAAGGGACCCCACCAGTACATGAATCCATGCACTAAGTCTCTAGTATGCATATAAGATCTTTGGTTAATCTCTTCCTATCCTACCCCATACCCCCTTCTCTCTGAGATTTAGCAGTCTATTCCATGTTTGCATGCCTGTGCATTGAGCATCTTCCCCCTGGTAGTCAGTGCATGTTATAGCTACTGGTCAAATGGTCAAATGATCAAATGGTTGAACGGTCACTTAGGGAAGTGTTATATTGAGGGATATTTAAAGATCAGTCTAGGTGGGGGCATCAAATGTCATTCCTGTTCTTGGTATGGTGAGATCAGGAAAACTCACTACATTCAACTATATTTTTGATATAGGAAGAATAAATTTTGTGGGCTGAATAATTTAGTAAAAAAGAAACACAGATTTTTCTATTATACTATACCACTCCAAACTCTGGCTTATGCATTGGGAGATTAATTTCTAGGTAGAAATATGTGAATCATTGACTCAGAGCCCTGAAGGGTGCCTCAAAGAACCAAAGCTGGATCTCTAGAGTCCTTCCAAGGGAAACGATTAAAAACACCTAGAAACTTAACTGTTATTATAATTGAGTAGCCTTCAATCTGATTGGCAATTTGACATTACAAATAAAAGGCAAGCTTTAATTTACTGGCTCAATATGAGTTGTCAGAAACTTAAATCATTTCCACATCTGCATAACAAAATTTATTATCTGTAATTAACTAAACTTTAGAAAATTCATTTTTAATTTCCTCCTATCAGCACATCTGGAAAATGCCAACAAGTATTAACATATAAGCTACAACAGTAGTGTAGAAACTACCGGAAGCAATAGATGGATGAGTTAGTCAAGTCCCAAGTTAATTAAAGAGTTGTCATCGTATCACATTGTTCACCTGAAAACATCTGGAAAAATATTTTATATCATTGCTAAGTGACAACAAAATCATGAGGCACCATTTTATTGTGCACACTAATCGACTAAAGTAATCTATTTAATCAACACTATCTCCCTGGAATTCCCGTAGATTTGTAGCACTACATCTTAAACCAAAACACAACCTCAATATGAAAACCCAATTGCCTAATTCTCATTGTTCTAAATTTAATTTTAATGAGCATATAGTTTTGTAATTCGATTTTAGAAGCAACGGTTTACAGTGGTATTTTTAAAAATCTTTAATGATATTTTAGAAATTAATATTTTGTCTTGCTCTACTCTTGATATAAGGAGTCATTAGGAAGATTTAAAATGTATATTCCTTCATCACAAAATTTAGCTTCTTAGATATTAAAAAAAAAAAACTACATATATGCCTATGGCCATACTTGAAAGTGGCTATTTTATAGACATTAAAAATATTTCTCTTTATGATAATAAAGCACTAATTTTTTTTTAATTTTAACACCAACATAACTGTTTTTTCTCTGAAGTTTATCAAGCTCTGCTAAATATCCAGTCATTACAATTTATAGGAAGAAAAGCAGTAAGAGCAGGTGGCATTATGAATTTAAATTCGATCCAATGTGCACTAGGACAGCAGGGGCCTTCTATATCGGTTTCCTGAATGCATGACACAAACAGTATTGTATGTTTTCCAAACGAGTCAGGCCATTCCTTTCTACAAAGGTTATTTTTCCACTTTACTAGGGTGTTTTTTTTTTCCCCTCAAAATAATAGTTTGTTTACTCATCAGCCTTTTTACCCTGACACAAGAAATCTAGTGTACTGATTATGAAAAATATAAAATGAAACAAAACAAATGCCCTTTAAGATGGTTTTAAAGGGTCAACCACCTTAATATCTCCATATGATGTCTTATATGCACATACAAAGCCAATTAACCATCTAAACAATTGTGAACAAAATTTAATTAAGTATAAAAATTTACTTAAATATACATCAAGTAGGAACTTTATATTATTTTTTTAAAATCACACTTCTGATAGGCTAGAATTTAGCTTTTTCATAGCATGTTTCAAAAATTTAAAGAGACTATAAACCTTTAAAAGAATTCAACATCTCCTCGTCCATTGTTTCCAACTCCAAGAATTGGCAACAGCATCTATTCAGATATCAATGCCAGAAACTTGGAATTTATTCATCAACATTTGTATCCATGTCTTTCAGATGTTACACCCTAAAATCTCCAGATGTGATAAATTTTATTCTTTAAAGATATACTGGTTTCATTTGTGTATGAATTAGCTTCTACTTATTTATTCTTGTATTTATTTAGTTCACACAACAGAATTGATTTGCAGTGTTTTTCTTGTCACTAAATTAAATCTGCCCAGCTGAGAAAGAATCAGCTAGAAGAGCTACATTAGTGAATATCTAATGCTGTTTACCCTGTAATTATCTTGCCTGAAATAACAGGATTATGTACAGTGGTTGATAGGATAATTTGTCGAATATGATCCCCTTTTTAAAGGTTTCATCTTAAATCATGCAAAATGCAGTTGACAGTATTTTTAAGTTTCTAATTAACTTACAAAGAACTTCTGAAATATCTTCTCAATTTTACATATTTCCTAGTTGTTTTTTCCCCATAAAAGCAGAGTGGAGCTAGCTTTTAATTTTTGTGAAAATTACCATATTTTCTGGTGTATAAGACAAGTGGGCATATAAGACAACCCCCCAACTTTTCCAGTTAAAATATAGAGTTTGGGATATACTCGCCTTATAAGATGACACCCGGCATATAAGATGACCCCTAACTTTTGAGAAGATTTTTCTGGGTTAAAAAGTCATTTTATATGCTAGAAAATACAGTACTTCGATAAGGAGACTTTCATTCCATCTGTGAATGAGGCATGGAGAAACATTCAACCTTTGGATCAGAGTTTCTATGCAGAGCCCACCAAAGAAGTTAATAATAATAATAATAATAATAATAATAATAATAATAATAATGTTTATTATTTACATGTGTTGAGTGCTTACTATAGGTCAGGTACTGTTCTAAGCACTTTACATTTATTAATTAATTATTAATCAATGATCTGGAAATGAATAGGAATGAAGATTCATTTAACTTGGTTAAATACTGGCATTAAAAAAAAACAAGATAAAATTGATAATCTGGCAATAATTTTTGATACTTAAGAAAAAAAATCCCTTTAAAGAAAGATTAAGCTGCTTATAACACCAACCCAAGTATTCATCAGAGGTAAAGAGTCATCATATTATTTCTTCCACTTACAAGTATTTGTTTTTCAGATCAATGATTCAGAATTATTTTAAATCATACCCCTAAAATATCATTGTAGGATCCTCAGTAATTTTAATTAAACTGAACAAAATGTGACTTCTCCTCTGCTGTGGATTTTAACCATTTATTCTGTGCACAAAATAGTACACATTTAAAGCAGGCTTAGTTGCAGGGGTTTGTCCTGAATGACATGGAGCAGGTTTACAAACCCAGAAAACTCGTCTTTCCTGCCAGCAGTTAAGATTTTGTTAACACCTTAAGCCAATTCATTTTTCATCCCTTTTGAGTCAGCTAGAGGACAATAGAAGGAAGAAGGGAGCAGATCAGCAGACTAGATGCATGCAAAGGAAATGTTTGTGTACCTCACACAAATAATAGCTCATAACTCCAATGAGAATGTCTCAGAAGCAAGCTGAACTCTTGGATTTATTCAAACCTCCAAGGAATCAGAATATTTTCTTTTATACCTAAAACTAGAGGCCCAGTGCATGAAATTTGTGCATGGGGCAGGGGAGGGGGTTGAGAGTGTCCCTCAGCCCAGCCTGTACCCTCTCCCAATCTGGGACCCCTCTGAAAATCCAGGACTGCTAGCTCCCAACTGCTCACCTGCTGCCCCTAACTGCTTCTGCCTGCCAGCCTGATCAACCCCTAACCACTCCCCTGCCAGCCTGATTAATGCCTGTTACCCTGCCAGCCTGTTGGCCTCTAACTGTCCTCCCGTACAGGCCTGGTCACCCCCAACTACTCTCCCCTGCAGGCCTGGATTCCCCCTCCTCAACTGCCCTTCCCTGCAGGCCTGGTTGCCCCTAACTTTCCTCCTCTGCCAGCCTGGTCACCCCTAACTGCCCTCCCCTGCAGGCTTGATCACCCCCAACTGCCCTCCGTTGAAGGCCTGGTTCCTCCCAACTTCCCTCCCCTGTTGGCCTAATTGCCTGCAACTGCCCTCCCTTGCAGGTCTGGTCCCTCCCAACTGCCTCCCCTGCTGGCCATCTTGTGGTGGCCATCTTGTGTCCACATAAAGGAAACCATCTTTGTCCACATGGGAGAACCCATCTTGTGTGTTGGAGTGATGGTCACTTTGCATATTACTCTTTAATTAGATAGGATAGAGGCCTGCTGCATGGGTGGGGACTGGCTAGTTTGCTGGATCAGGGTCGAGGTTCCCTTGGGGCATGGGGCAGCCTGGGTGATGGGCTGTGATGGTTTGCAGGCCTGCCACACACCCTCAGCAGCCCAAGAAGAGGCCCTACTATCTGGGATTTGTTTATCTTCTAGAATTAAAACTTTGTAGCCTTGAGTGGAGGCCTGGGCCAGCCAGGGTGTGTGGAAAGCTTGGCTTCCTCCATTGCTAGAGGCATCCCAAGCCTCCTGCTCGCTCTGTGGCTGCAGCCATCTTGGCTGGGTTAATTTTCATACTCCCTCCTGATTGGCTGGTGGGAGTGGCTTGTGGGTGTAGCAGAGTGATGGTTAATTTGCATATTACTCTTAGATAGGATAAGTAGTGATTCCCCAAACATAACTTTTAAAATCCAGCCAGAGGTTTTCTTTATATTTTTATATAAAATTATGGCATTGCTTTTTTCCTTTACTACAACACATAAAATATATTCTAATAAAACCTAAAATTTTGATCCATAATGTTGAGCCTAGAATTTTACATAATTAAAAGGTCCACTATAAATGTACAAATAGGTTTAGTAAAACTTTACAAGATACTTTTGTTATTTTGAAATTACTTTGGTCTATTTATTTGCATAAGCTTTCATGGTCATAATCTCTTTCTCTTTTCAAAAGTCTACTATGACTTCAATTTTCCTCCACAGTTGTTAGTCATTCTTCTCGAGAAGAGAAATGATTTGGGAAATGATGTGGAATAGCATTCCCCTGCTGCTTTCAATCCAGAAGATGCTATGGGGTGGAACTCGCCTGGGGGGGTCCCTGCTGATCCTTAATGTTCCATCAGCATTGCCAAAGAGTCACCCTAACCAGCAGTTTTATCTATTTCTTTCCCCACGTAGGAAATACAATTATTGTCTCTGGGTGAGATTTTCGCAGAATAATAAACCTACACTCTTAAGACCTTCTGAAGATCATGAATAAGAAATTCATTCACTCAATCACTCATTAATGATTATATTTGCATAGATGTACAAGTACAAATTCATTTATCATGCATTTTCTCTACTAAGGTTTTATATTAATATGGTGACGCTTTTTCATACAGGCTACTTTCATTACACAGGAAAATGTGATTTTAGAATAGGTCATATTAAAATTGGAATGGAGATGGATACAATCAAAGACCCACATGAAACTCATCACATTCAGTTTACATTTCAAAAATCTTATTTTCAAAACCTAAGAATAATGCAACCTTTAGAACATCTCTGGCTCTTTTATTTTATTATTTTATTTTTTTAAATATATTTTATTGATCTTTTTCAGAAAGGAAGAGAGCCAGAAACATCGATGAAAGACATCGATCAGTCGCCTCTTACATGCCCCTACTGGGGATGTGCCCACAACCAAGATACATGCCCTTCACCAGAATCAAACCTGGGACCTTTCAGTCCACAGCCAACACTCCACCCTCTGAGCCAAACCGGCTCTGGCCATCTCTGGCTCTTTTAATCAGTAGCACATCTATATATATAAAAGACTAAGTGACCAGCCAACCAGGCAGTAGGTATGACTCACATTGACCACCAGGGGGCAGACGCTCAATGTAGGAAGAACTGAATGACAGCAACTTTGCAGAGTGCCCTCTTGCATTCCAGGACCCTTCAGGGGATGCTGGACTGCTGGTTTTGGCCTGATACCTGCAGGCCAGGCTGAGGAACCCCACCTATTAGAGGGACCCGCTCACTCTGCAGATGCCATTCAAGCCCTTGTGCCATCAGGAGAGGGACCACGGGAGGTTGGCTCCAGGGCATGTCTAGCCAGTCTAATCTAGTCCTGCCCACTGGCCACCTTCAAATGAATTTCCTTTCCATGTGCACAAATCCATGCACCAGGTCTCTAAGAATAATATAATTATTTAAAAGACTATAAGACTGACCTGTCACTATACATATTTAAAGGTGCTGAGATATTTACTTTAATTTCTAACGATTTCAGCAAGTGGGTAGTGAAGTGAAGACTTTTTTCTCCATTTCCTCTTCCTTTGATTTCTATTTATTTCAGACTCCACTTATCACCAATATTCCCAACATTGTTTGAAAACTATAGGGTCATTTCACAATTTATACATATATAAAATCATTGTTTGAAACCTATATGATCATTTCATAATTTATACATATATAAAATCATTGTTTGAAAACTATAGGATCATTTCACAATTTATACATATATAAAATCACTATGTTGTACACCTTACACTACGATGATGTTATATGTCAATTATATCTCAAATAAATAAATAAATTTGATAAGCTGATTCAAATTTAGTTATCAATGCCAATGTATTTGGGTTGCGGGAGTGTTTGCATTTTCAAAAGAGATTCCTAATGGAAGATTATCAAACCCCATGACACCTTTTGCGGGACAACATTGCAGAGCATGGACAACTTACAAAATCAGCCATATGAAACCGCTGCTACCATCCATATCAAGGCTAATTGTGAGACCAATGTAAGTGAGGCTTTGCATACAAGCAAAATGACCCCACAATGCAATTGAATGCATCTATTTTACTTAATCACAAAACTAAATCTAAATTAATTTGGCCCAAAATTATTTTTATAGTTGCCTACTTTAGAGGCAACATGATCTTATAGAGATCATTATACCGCATTTTTTTAACCTTAGAGTATGTGTAATTATCAGACAGTGGTACCTCGAGATATGAGTTTAATTCATTCCGTAACCTTGAGGCGCAGGAAACTATGAGACGCTCGAGTCATGGTAAACCGGTGGGTCGTGTGCAGCCGGCCGATCCATGCAATTACTCCTATCTCAAATGTTGCTCGTATTTCAAAGAAAAAATCACTTGCTCGAGGGCTCGTATCTCAAAAATCTCGTATGTTAGGGCACTCATATCTCGAGGTACCACTGTATTTCATTTTTGAGCCTTAGAGTGTGTATAATTTAGCCTCTGTCACTTACTGGCTATCTAGTCTCAAACAACAAAAACTCTCTTGCCCCAGTTTCCTCATGGAGTTGGCCCAAAGTCCAAATTGGAGCCACTTGTCCTATATAATAAAATCCTCATATGTAAATCAACAGAGTAACAGAATGACTGGTTACAATGACGTGCACTGACCACCAGGGCGCAGACACTCAATGCAGGAGCTGCTCCCTGATGAACAGGGCGCTCCCAGAGGGGGAGCACTGATCAGCCAGAAGCAGGGCGTATGGCTGGCAACGCAACAGTGGTGGTGGGAGCCTCTCTTGACTCTGCAGCAACTCCAAGGACCCCTCGGGAGATGTCTGCCTGCTGGCTTAGGCCTGCCAGGAGAGGGTCTAAGCCAGCAGGAGGACATCCTCCAAGAGGCCCCGGACTGCAAGAGAGTGCAGGCTGGGCTGAGGGATCCCCCCTTTCCAGTGCACGAATGTCATGGAGCGGGCCTCTAGTTAGTGTAGAAAATGTGTTATTAGAACATAGACACATTCATCCACCTTTGTATTCTCTTGGACTGCTCATACCCTATGATGACAGAGGTGAATAGTTATAAAAGAGACCATATAGTCTTCAAAACCTAAAATAGATGCTATCAGTCCAGCCATGTCGCTCAGAGGTGGAGCATCGACCTATGAATCAGGAGGTCATGGTTCAATTCATGGTCAGGGCACATGCCCAGTTGCGGACTCGATCTGTGGTTGGGGGTACACAGGAGTGCAGCCAATCAATGTCTCTCTCTCTCATTATTGTTTCTGTCTCTCTCTCCCTTATCCTTCATGTCTGAAATCAACCAATCAATCAATCAATAGTATGTACTGTCTGGTACTTTAAAGAAAAAGTTTGCTGAACTCTGCTCTAGAAGTTGCCCAATCCAAGCAGAACATATGTCTCCTTACAGAATCTGACCTTCTGCTAACAGCTTATGTTGCTGATATTTACCTCCCTCTGCAGCTTTCTTTGCCATGGCTACTTAGATTCCACTTTCTCCAGTACACCTCCTCTCTCTTAATAGTTCCTTTTGATTCTTTCCCTCTATTCCTTAAATTCTCCCAAATTTCACCTTAGGTCTCCTAGTTGTCAATTCCACATTTTTTACAGATAATCTCCTTCATCCCTCAAGACCAGAAAAATCTTTGGTAAGGCTACCCTGTCTGTTCTTCCTCTCATCATACTTAACTCAATACCTTACAAAAAAATGATTGTGACTTTTTTTAATATTTTCCCATGGGGCTATGTCCTCAGTAATGATCAGCAACGAAAATGTCTAGAATGCTCCGTAAATGTTTGTGGAGCAAACAGAATGGGTTTCTATTTCCACTCTCATTCTCCCCCTTGAAATTAACCTGTAAATTAGACTCCTTCCTTTTGTAAGTTCTCATCAGTGTCATACACCATAAGGCAAATAAAAATGTCCCCTAAGAGCTGTTTCTCCAACGCACTGGAACAAGAGTCCTGCTAAGGTTCTCTCTCAAGAGTTGATTCCATAAGCACAGCAATTACACAAATACATCATCCTAAAGTTAAAATGCTCTGAGAACCAGAGAGAGATAAACAGGGAGACCATCCTGGGGGTAACGTCATAGAACTAAGTACCATGCGTTCTGAATAATAAAGAAGAAGAAACCCTAAGCAAAACCACTTAGATCTCAGCCCCTCTCCTTAATAAAGGAAAATAACACAGCTCTCAATAGTAATCGGCACCTTCTTGGATAGTAGAAACAAACTATCAAATATGTCCGAACAAAATAGCTCAATTTTCACCCTCATTACGCCATTATATACATGGCCACTGGCCTTTATACTTCCTCACCGGAGAGTTCCCAACTGCCTTAACGCACAACTGAAAATAAAAATATGCTCTTGAGATACACAAAACAATTTCCCGCTGAAAAACTTTCAAGAACAATTGCCAGATATAGAAAAGGTCCCTCAGCAGTGGTGAAGGGACTAAATCTTAAAACCTGAGTCTGAGATGGGGTTTAAAATGGCAGTTGGTGTTTGAAATAAAGTTGCCTTTCTTTCTTCTCTCTCTCTTTTTTATTTTTATTTTTTCTGAGCTAGGAGAAGGGACACCAGCCAACTTGAAATTAGAACCAGCACTGCTGAGTTTGTTTGCAGATAAAAGAAAAGCAAGGAGAAAAACAGAGACATAATTATTACAGACACAAGAATATGGCAAAGAGATTAAACCTTATTAAAATATCATTTCTAGGCATTAGCAGCCGTTCTTATAATTAATAACATAACAGTTGACTGCACCAAGCGCCATTACAGAAATTAAATTTTTATTTATGAACAAGAATAATGAGGCAGCATAAAGAGATTGGGCTGGAGTTGTCCTGCTACTGAAGATTAATAATTGCCCAAGGTCTATATTTGGAATTAAGATACACATTGGGTCGCAGAGAAAGATAATTCACGGGGTGTGCAAACACCCTGTAACTCTGGACTGCAATCATGGCAGGAGCTGGATGCGATTTACATATTAGCATCATTGGAGTCAGACTATTTCTACTGTTGCTTATTTCATCCTGTGTACTAGAGAGAAAAAAATGCAATACCAGTGAACAAAGAACTTCAGGTTGCTCTTTTTTAAAGGAGCCCTTGGCAATATTAATATTCAGAACCGTGTTCCTATGGCTAAGGATGGGAGTGTCTAACATCTATGAAGAGATTTCCTTCTCTTGATATAAAAGTGACAAAGATTGAAAAAAGACGTGTGGAATTTCTTTTAGAAACTATTTAAAGACTGCTATAGTGTTTTACCCTGGCTTTATTCCCCAGGGGTTTTAAAATTCGTTTGATAGTGTTTATATTCTATATGTAAAGCAGATATATTTATCCTACTGTTTGTACAAGCTTACCATGCCCATGAACAAAAGTTAAAAAAAACTGTCATAAAATTGTTTTTATTTATAATGGCAGTGCTTATTTTATTTTTTTAAAGGAAATCAACTGAAATAAAAGTTTGGAAATATGAATTATAATAAAATGTTTTTAATTTTTCATTTTAATTCACCAAATGCAACTTGGTATAATTCCCCTACGGATTTGGATTTTAGTTCTTTTTGTTTTTGTGTTTCAGCTATTTGTCCAAGATTGGAACAATTTGAGCAACAAAGTAAAGAGTATTGTATTACGACCCAAAGCAGAAAACCAATGTCCCTAAGTCCATACTGATATAAACAATTACTTCAACAAATAAATCAGGGTTAAGAAACAAATTTCCCTCCAAGAAGAATTCCAAGTCATTAAGATAGATACTCCATCCTGGAGGAGAGACAGCGTAACTCCCCAGATCTTAAAGGTGGGCTCTCAATAGTGACTTCCTTCCACAGAGGGCAGTGTGGGAATCAGAAAACATAATAACCTTACGGTGGAGAAATCTGACAAATACCCCTTTGGCCAGGTGGTCAAGGTCAACACCAAGAGTACTAAGGCAGGTTGATAGTGTATCAACTATGTGGGTTTATCATCGTGGCCATGATGATCATAGACAGTTGGTAGCCTTGATATGAAGGGAGGAGGATGACATTTTGCCTCTGTGGTCTTCCTCCCAAAAGAGCCCATGATCCCAATCTCACCATGAGAAAAATATCAGACAAATACCAATTTAAGGATATTTTACAAACTACTTGGTCAACACTAGTCAAAAATATGAAGATGATCAGAAACAATGAAAGTCTGAGAAAATGTCACAGCCAAGGGGAGCCTAAGGAGACCTCATGACTAAATGCAATGGAGGCTGAAACCAGTTTGGCTCAGTGGATAGAGCATCGGCCTGCAGACTGAAAGGTCCCAGGTTCGATTCCGGTCAAGAGCACGTACCTTGGTTGCAGGCACATCCCCAGTGGGAGGTGTGCAGGAGGCAGTTGATGGATGTTTCTAACTCTCTATCCCTCCCCCTTCCTCTCTGTAAAAAACCAATAAAATATATTTAAAAAATAAATAAATACAATGGAGTACCCTGGGGAATATTCTGGAATAGTGCAAGGTCATGAGATAAAAACTAAGGAAGTCTGAATAACTTATGGGCTTTAGTTAATAATAATGTATCAATCACTGGTTCAATAATAATGTACCATTTTAGAGTAAAATATTAGTAATAGGGAAAAGTGGGTGTAAAGTATGCAGGCACTCATTGTGCAACTTTTCTGTATATCTAAATCTATTCAAAATGAAAAATTTATTTAGAAAAAAAAATTGCAATGCCAAGGCCTGGGCTCCACAACCCAGAGCAATCTCCTTCTTTGAGTGGCACCTGGGTTGTGGGCCCAGTCATCAATAGACAAGTTGTTCCAAGTATACTAAAAGGTTTGAATATCAGTTTTTTAAAATGTTTGTGCTGATATGTTTGTATTAATATTAACATTGATGTGAATATAAATAGTGTACATGTACTCAATGATGAATCCTTGGACAACTGAATCATTTTACAACTGTAAGTTGTATGAAATCTAAATACAATGGTAGTATTTTTGAAAAAAAATTCAGGTCCTGTGATTTGTGGTTCACATACCAGATTCAAAAACTTTATATGAGAAAAGAATGTAAAATACCTCATTAAGAATTTTTGTTTTGTTTTGGCAGGTTTGGCTCAGTAGATAGAGTGGACTGAAGGGTCCCGGGTTCAGTTCTAGTCAAGGGCACATGCCCAGGTTGTGGGCTCGCTCCCCAGAAGGGGGCGTGGAAGAGGCAGCTGATCAATGATTCTCTCTCATCATTGATGTTTCTCTCTCTCTCTCTCCCCCTCTCCCTTCCTCTCTGAAATAAATCAAAAATATATTTTTAAAAATAAATTTTTTTGAAATGATAATATTTTGGAGATTTTTGTGTCCAATACAATTTGATATTAAAATTAACTTCTTTTATTTTTAATTATTAGTTAACCAGTAGAAAAATTTTAAGATGTATTTGGCTGATTTTATATTTGTAGTGTCTAGTGTTGGTCTAAAGCACTATGCTGCATGAACTAATGTGAAAACCATAACTAGGAGTCTGAACTATTAGGACTTTCCATTCCCTGCGGACAAAATGAGTATGATTGATAAAAGATGTCAATGGTCCCTATAAAACATTAATATAGACCAGACAGCCAAATGACTTTCCAGACATCATTCCAGACATTCTTCTGGACAAAGCTGCCTCAGGAGGGGCCGATGCAAAGGCAGTAAGAGGCAATTAGGCAGACAGGCAGAGGGGTTAGGGACAATCAGGCAGGCATATAGGGTGGTTAGAGACGATCAGGCAGGCAGGTGAGTGGTTAGGGGCAATCAGGCATGCAGACAGAGTGGTTAGGGGTGATCAGGCAGGCAGGCAGTGGTTAGGAGCCAGTGGTCCTAGATTGTGAGAGGGTGCAGACTGGGCTGAAGGACTCTCCTACCCCTGTGCATGAATTCCATGCACTGGGCCTCTAGTAATAACAATAATACCTATCTTGCATTACTATGTAAAACATAACACATTAAATAACTGGCATTGTTTAGATAAACCAGTGTTAATTATTTTTACTAAGGCTAAGTAATTATTCACTTTTTATGCACTGTTTTTAAAGTGAAAGTGATGCCCTTTGAGGACCAACAATTTTAATTCCTAATTTTATTCCTTGATAATAAAGTATATATTCTCATGTGGACTTTCCCCTGGACCAGTGGTTCTCAACCTTCCTAATGCCGCGACCCTTTAAGACAGCTCCTCAGGTGGTGGTGACCCCCAACCATAAAATTATTTCCGTTGCTACTTCATAACTGTAATCTTGCTACTGTTATGAACTGTAATGTAAATATCTGATATGCAGGATGTATATTCATTGTTACAAATTGAACATAATTAAAGCATAGTGATTAATCGCAAAAACAATATGTAATTACATATTGTGAAATATTTATTTCTAATTACAAATAAATGAAATTTTTGTCTTGAATCATGGTGTAGCATGGGTAACAGTCTTCATATGACAACAGTAAACTACATTGCTACACTTTGCTACACCGAGGAGCGGTGTGTTGGTTCCTAAGACCATGGGAAATATGTGTTTTCCGATGGTCTTAGGCGACCCCGGTGAAAGGGTCGTTCGACCCCCAAAGGGGTCGCGACCCACCAGTTGAGAACTGCTGCCCTAGACAAACCTACAAAATAGTTGAAAAGGTATTGACACTCTTAAATAATGGAGAAGCAGGGCAGCCAGCTTTGTAACTGAGTTTCTTTCATTTCTAATAGGCAGGAGGGAAAACAACAGAGAACCACTGAAATCCCCGAATGATCACCCCACAGATCCTCTCAGTATCTCTCTCTGTGCTCTAAGTACAGTGCAAAATTAATCGTACCATTTGCTTTAATATGTTTACTTGTTAAATAAAAGATCAAGTTCTAAGAGAAAAGGATTTCTTAGCAGTTCGAGTCTATGTTATGAATCTCAAAATGAAATCATAATTTCCCCATAACCCAATCACACATCAGGGAGACCATCGCTGTCATAAATTATGCAACAGGGACAGAAAAGTGCTTCTAGAAGCTTTCAGATGCTTCACTAAAAAATGAAAGTTTAATATCATCTTCATTCTAAACAGATTGATGTAGAGTTGGGGACTAACAAAAGATTGCCAATGTTCTAATCACAGACAACTATTGATACCCAAACATTTCGCTTGGGAAATAGAAGAGGAAAATGGAGGTTGATAGCTGCTTTTATTTAAATCTAATATATTTATCTCACAACTCTATTATTTCATCATTTGCATTTATTTTTATTTTATAGTCTTAACAGAGAAGTAAGGGTCTTTTCTGATCATTAGCATCAACATCTGCATGGGTTTATGAAAATGAATTCCTTTTGTGAAGGAAGAATTGATTGCACATTGTCATTTTATTACTTTTCCAAGAAAACAAATGTAGAACAATGAACAATGCAAGAAGTGCTAAGTGTATGGTTGTAAGACACACTATTGATGTGTAGAACAGAGATATGGAGCAAATAATCGTGTATAAAATTGAGCCCCTGAGTGTTTTTAAATTTTATTTCCTAGAGTTGAATATTTCTCTATAAGCCTTTAAGAAGTTGTGAATATTTTCGCTATGGCTGCATTACAATGCCAAGGATGGAAATTCATAAAGTTCTTATGTAATTTTTTGCACTGTAAGATTATAAGAAATCAAACTTTTATTATTAACCCGGGAGGTTTAATTGAACATTCCGGTCAAACATATATTTGCTTCCTAATAGAACCAAATGTAATTTTTAATGTTCAAAATACACGACTTGCTTTGCTTTTATTAGCTTTTACTTTCACTGTTATTCACTTTGGCTCCCTGCGATGTCTTCTATCCATGTGATGAATTTGTGATTTTTTTTTAAAGGAAGACCATACCTATTGGCAGATTTCATGATCCAAACAGTCTGAGATGTGTATTTCACCATTATTCTATAATATTTGAGTTGTAACTAGAAAGCAGATTCCAATTAACCATCTCCCAGTTTGCCCAGCCATGTAAATGCTTGTTATTTTTGTTGATTACATAAAGCAGATTTTTTATTATTTTGGCAAACAAGAGACGGAGGCTCTAAACTAAACACCAGAATGGACCATAAAATTTCTCTGTGAAATCAAGCTCCATTGCTGGCCTGAGAATACATATACTATCATGTAGATTAGATGTATTTTCCAAACCGTTTCAATACATTTTCTTTCCTTTAATAAAAATTGTGGGACAGATGTACTGAGGTCAACATTCAGGTGACACAGATTACGGATCAGGCTCCATTCAAAGCACCAATCTGTTTAACAGGGGCAGATAAATCCAGCAATGCGTGGGAAGCCTTAATAAAATGAACCTCTTTAGTCTTTGGTCAAGAAATCTTTGCTGGCTCCATTCAGCAGTTGCAATGGAAGGAGAAAAATCCTAAGAACAGCAATGATCGTGGAAATTCAATCCATGTGGATAGCAAAACTCAGGATGAAAAAGATTCTAATTCTGGCCATAAATATTTGGTTTCAAGTACAGTATTAACTGGATCAGAGTAGCTGGAGAGTTTGCCAACTCTTTTCTCAACCGCTGACAAAATCATCAGTGTTGAATCATCAAGTTCATTGTTTCCATAGACAGAACAATGAAAGAGCTATTTGGAGGTCAAGTTTTCTGATTTAGAAAATTAATTCATATAATTCGGATAATTTCCAATGTCCTCACTCTCTTTGATTTGTGTTGATCAAGGCTAAATTACTCACAGTTGCTTAATGCTTGGTTGGCAGAGAAATTAATTAAGAAGCAGTGGTCATGGCCATACGGTGTCCTAAATGCCTGATTCAGAACCATAAAAATGGTTCCAGACCACTTTTATTTGGAAGCAAACAAACAAAAAAGAAACTATTACAAACTAAGAGTGTATTCACAACCCTTAGGTGAATAAATCTTGTAAACATTGAACTCACCTTTCATTATCTACATAATTAAATTAGCAGAGCATGATGGGAAAGGGTATGAGCAGTAGACAGTATGAGCCATAATGTATTTTCTTTATAATTGGGCATTTGTTGTCATACATCTTTTTGGAAGTGTGGTTCTTTGTGCCCAAACACTTTGTCTACCTCAACCACTGAGTATCTTCTAAAAGTTATTTTTTTAACTTCTAATAAATTGGTTCTTGTTTATAAAATAAAACAAAAACAATTTTACATGCCTAAAACATGCCAGACATATTTTTGTGTTTTTTTATTAATGTATTACATGTGTACATTTCTTCCCATTGCCCGCCCCCACTCCCATGCATGCCCTAACCCCCCAGTGTCTTGTGTCCATTGGTTATGCTTATAGGCATGCATACAAGTCCTTCGGTTGATCTCTTATCTACCCACCTCTCCCTAACCTTCCCGCTGTAATTTGACAGCCTGATTGATGCTTTACTGCCTCTGTATCTATCTTTTTGCTCATCAGTTTATAATTTCTTTATTATCCATAAATGAGTGAGATCATGTGGCATTTTTCTTTCATTGACAGGCTTATTTCACTTAATATAATGCTCTCCAGTTTAGGAACAATGAGTTTGAATTAATTCTGAACCAATATCCTGGTAACAAGCAGACAGTTACATGTTTTCAATCCCACAAGATTATAAACACTAGAAAGTAATATCTGAATCCACATATAACTGACATCAGTGTCCCTACCCTGAAGATTTTCTCAAAGCAGTAGGGGGGAGAGGTTGTAAAATCTGTATTATGTCTTCTTTATATTTCCCGAATTGGTGAGGGAAGATAAATCTCCTGCAAAATCTTTGTATATCTAAAGATGACCATTAATGAGAGTAACTAGTAAACATTTTTTATAAGTGGATTATTTTTAGAGCTACTCTGGATAAAAAAAAAGAAAGGAAAGGAGAAAATGCTATGGCCTTCAATCCAGGAGGATCTTGGAATTTGACATAATAGTTAACAAAACGTTATCTTCCTTAACCTGCAATTAAATCATACTGACTCATTTCCGTGTGTGTGTGTGTGTGTGTGTGTGTGTGTGGTTTCTAAGACTTATTTACTAGATATTTTTCAGCAGAAAGACAAGGCATGTCAACTCTGGCAAAATAAGACAAAGCTGATTAAGCTTCAATTTAAATGAGCTTAATATAGACCACCCTCCAGGGTTTCATTATCAACTGAGTAGTCCCTGAAAGGTTGATTTTATGGGCTATTTTCTGTTTGGATTGCCACAATATTAAGAAGCAAGGCATCTGAAAGTGAAATCACTTCCTTTTGGGAATAGATGGGGATTTTTAAAAGGAGTTTGGAGATTTGCCTTGGAAGGATGGAAGAATGATCCACAAAAGACCGTGTGTGTGTGTGTGTGTGTGTGTGTGTGTGTGTGTGTGTGTGTGTGTATGTGTGTGTACCTGGGTGTACACTTTTTCCTTCTTTTTGCATATTAGCCTTTTAGAATATGTTCTCTATTCATCCAGTTTCCAGTTGTATCTCCCCCTATTAAAATTCCCTCTGTTTCCCCAGGCCTTCAGTCTTGAGTGCACCATGATGCCATAATCCTGTGTGAGTGGAATTCTGGACAAGAAATGGTAAGGATGTGAAAAGGAGTTCTGAAACAAGCGTCCTAGTGGCGGAACCTTGTCAAGTGGACAGTGTGACAGCCATCGGCAGTATCAGCTGAAGGACAGGGTTGCAGGCAAAGCTGAGAACAGCAAGAGGACAACTTAGCACTGTGCTCGGGACCAATGACCTGATGGAATGCGGCCTTGGAGGCTGTACGGTGACACCCAGCCACCTGTCAGGAAGACAGAGTGCTTCCAGAGTGGCTGAGGGGACAGGGCCCAGAGGAGAGAGCGGGTACTTGGCATCGCTGCTCTGTCATCTCATCCTTGCTTATCCAGTACAGGTTGGGTATTGGCTTATGTTGTCTTATTACTTTCTTACATACAATCTGGCTCTCCTATTCAGCCACTTTACATACTCTAAGGCAGTGGTTCTTAACCTTCCTAATGCAGCGTCCCTTTAAGACAGCTCCTCATGTGGTGGTGACCCCCAACCATAAAATTATTTCCATTGCTACTTCATAGCTGTAATTTTGCTACTGTTATGAACTGTCATGTAAATATCTGATAGGCAGGATGTATTTTCATTGTTACAAATTGAACATAATTAAAGCATAGTGATTAATCACAAAAACAATATGTAATTATATATTGTGAAATATTTATTTCTAATTACAAATAAATGAAATTTTGTCTTGAATCGTGGTGTAGCATGGGTAACAGTCTTCATATGACAACAGTAAACTACATTGTTACATTTTGCTACACCGAGGAGTGGTGTGTTGGTTCCTAAGACCATGGGAAATAGGTGTTTTCCGATAGTCTTAGGCAGCCCCTGTGAAAGGGTCTCGACCCACAGGTTGAGAACCACTGCTCTAAGGCAGTGGTCGGCAAACTCATTAGTCAACAGAGCCAAATATCAACAGAACAACAATTGAAATTTCTTTTGAGAGCCAAATGTTTTAAACATAAATGATGTAGGTAAGTGCATTGTTATTAACTTAATCTGGGTACTCCTTCCATCACACTGTACGTGCGTGCCCACATGTGGTATTTTGTGGAAGAGCCATACTCAAGGGGCCAACAAGTTGCATGTGGCTCGCGAGCTGCTGTTTTCCGACCACTGCTCTAAGGTAAAGGAATTCGGGAACGGACTATAGGGAGCTGAGCTGTTTCACGGCACTCTCCACTTCCCTAGAAACCATGAGGTCTTGGTCAAGATGGGCTGCTTCCAAGTGCACCCGGTCCATGGAGGCCGGGAGGTGTTTTGTGAGAAATTCCATGGCTCTCTGTTTATATGCTCGTTGGGTATTTTTTAGCAAAGTGCTCCAATAATGAAAAACCAATATGCGCTTATGAATATCACAGAGATGCCTTAAATGAACCAAGTGATTTGTGTGTAGCATGCTCATTGCCTAGTCAGACTCATAAATCTGAGTGAATATTTAATCAGTTAGGTTTATTAGTTTCATGAGCCATTTAAAAGTTTGTCTTGTGATATAAAATGCAGAATAAGTAATAGTGGATAGATTAGGAATTTTCCAAAGAAAACTCACTGGGTGACTTTATTGCATAAAAAAAAATGAACATAGAATTAATGAAAAGCAATAGTGAGCCATATTCTATTTCTAAAAGCAAATTATTTTCCTAGATGAGGAGTTATAAGACGTACAAAAGATAATGACCAGCGTTACCTTTAGTAAAGATATTTGCATTTCATCCCTTTTTTTCCCAGGGGGAATGTCACCATTACCATTGCATTTTCTAATTGATGCACTGGACATACATTATACAATGAAATGAATTTAAGTGTTCTGTGCAGCATTTCTGTGACTGATTTAATTTGGCACTTGTGTACCAATTAAATGCAGTTTAAAGCCATTGGGATAATCACAGCAAATGCAAATTTCAATACATTTCCGATCTTCGTGAAAGTAACAGAACTCTTCAAAGGAAAACAACCACAAACCACTTGGCAGGAAACAGAACAGGAAGTTTGAGGAGGAAGGGCCAGAGGAAGTGGTCAGGCATAACTGAGAGACTAAACCATAGACCTGCAAATGTTTGCAAGCTGAGTCTGAGATACAGTGGTACCTCAAGATATGAGTTTAATTCGTTCCATAACCTTGAGGCATGGGAAACTATGAGACGCTCGAGTCATGGTAAACTGGTGGGTCATGTGCAGCCGGCCTATCCATGCGATTACTCGTATCTCAACTGTTGCTCGTATTTCAAAGCAAAAATCACTCGCTCAATGACTCATATCTCAAAAATCTCGTATGTTAGGGCACTCATATCTCGAGGTACCACTGTATTAGCCTTTTATTATATAGGATATACACTGAATGGCCAGATTATATAGCACACAAAACACACCAGGAAATACAACACAGTAAGTGAGAATCAGGAAAATATAATCTTATACCTCTATGCCTTAGGTATTGGAAATATCAGCAACAGGCTATTAAAAACAGTAACAGACTATAAAAATAACTATGTACCAAATTTTCAGTGGGATGCCTGGCCAGTGTGGCTCAGTGGTTGAGCATAGACCTATGAAACAGGAGGTCATAGTTCAATTCCTGGTTAGTGTACATGTCCAGGTTGTGGGCTGTGGCCTCAATCCCTAATGGAGGGTGTGCAAGAGGCAGCCAATCAATGATTCTCTCTCATCATTGACTAGAGGCCCGGTGCATGAAAATTCATGCACTGAAGGGGAGGTCCCTTAGCTCCGTCTGCCCCCTCTCACAGTCCAGGAGCCCTCAGGGACAGTAGGCAACCCAGCAATCAGGGAAAAGTAACGCCCCCATCACACCTCTGCTGCTGCCACTGCTAGCAGTGCAAACCTCTGCTGGCCCTGGTTACCTGAGTCTCAGGTGGCCCTGGGCAGCTGGGCCGCCCCATCCAAGGCTTGCCTGTGCCTTGGGCCAGCCCTAGGTGGCTGGGAGGCTGAGGGGACTGGGGAACTCCAGAGAAAGGCACAAGGATCACCTGCTGCCCCAGTGGGGATGAGGGGACTGGCTGCTGCCATCTTGTGGCTGTGTGCACCGCCATCTTTGAGGGCATGGTAGTCAAGTAACATATTCTCTCCTTATTGGCTGTGGGCACCACTATCTTTGAGGGTGGGGCAGTCAATTAGCATATTCCCTCCTTAATTGGCTGTGAGCCCCATCATCTTTGCGACAGCATGAGGGTCAATTAGCATATTCCTTCTTTATTAGATAGGATGTTTCGATCTCTCCCTCTCCTTTCCTCTCTGAAATCAATAAAAAAAAATTTAAAAATTCAATGGGAAGAATAATGAAATTTAAAAACTGATTAAGAAAGGATTATTATTTTGGACAGGAAAATTCAAGTAAATTCACAAATATAAAAGAACTTCTTGAAACAGAAATGATAGCTATTGAAATTTAAAATACTGTGAGTGAACAGCTGGTACACCTAAAGATGAAAATAGTGAATTGAAAATAGATACAGAAAGGGGTGGAGAGGGCAATTGGGGGATAAGGACACATATGTAATACCTTCATCCATAAAGAAAAAAATTAAAAAAGAGAAAATGGATTTGGATAAACCAGACAAAACTGACACGGAAAGCAGCCCCTGCAGGTAAACAATCTGTGTACAAGTTGCAATGCCACCTCGCCAGCAGAGCTGCTGTTCCTCCCCCCTCTGTTCATCTAAACCCGATCCCTGCATCCCTGCAAAGCCCTTGGTCATATCCCATGTTCAGCCCAACTCTGGGACGGACACAGCTCTTTCCCAGCCCCATGCCAGGCTGTCACGGACACATCACACCCTCTCCAGGTGAAACTATTGCTTGCTTCTCTTCGGCTTGGTTTCTGCCTTCCTGGCTTATTCCTGGACTCTACCTTCTTCAATGTCGCAGTCCTTCAGCGCCCTCGTCTTTTTCCTGCTTCATCTACCTTCTCCCCGCGTCACCATCTCTTCAGCTCCCTGACCCCAGCCCCTCCTTCACTTACTCTTAATTTAACGAATGCAGGCATGCATGGCCGGCTCAGCATAAGCACTCAATAATTGGCTGTTGAAGTGAATAAATGAGTGGATGCTCCATCTTCCAAATGAACAGGCGGAAGGTCAGGAACAGATATTCTGTGTATTTTTTCTCTACAGCGAGCACTAAGTATATAAGAAATATTAGTACACATAATTAGACTAAATAAATACATGAATTCTCTTTATGTGGGTGAATAAAAATGCCTACGTGAGGTAGAGCATGTGAAAGACAGAAAAGCAAAGACAGATAAGGCCAGAAGAGTTACCTGTTTGCCATGGAAAACTTCAGAGAAGCTTTCTCCCAGATGAAGATTAAATGTCAGCATACTGACTGATTCAACTCTTTGTTTTTTAAGATACTTCAGTTAAAAAGTTATAAATATAAGTGATAACTATAAATCTTATATTTATAAAAGTTAAGATTTATATTTAACTTTAGGATATTGGTGGCCTTTGTGTCTAATTTGTTCCTATTTCTTGGTCGCTGTCTGAGATAGGTATTTCAGAATCACATCTCCTATAAACTTAGAGTTTTGATCTTGTTTTTATTGTCTGAAGATTATGTAACTGAGCATTGTATTTAAATACAGTGGTACCTCGAGATACGAGTGCCCTAACATACGAGATTTTTGAGATACGAGCCATCGAGCGAGCGATTTTTGCTTTGAAATACAAGCAACATTTGAGATAGGAGTAATTGCGCAGATCGGCCGGCTGCACACGACCCACCAGTTTACTGAGACTAGAGCTCTCATAGTTTCCCACGCCTCAAGGTTACGGAACAAATTAAACTCGTATCTCGAGGTACCACTGTATATGTTTTATTTTATATATAAATAACTTAGATACTTCTGTAGGAGAAAGCTGTCCTCTGATAAATCTGTGAAACACGATGGAATATAAAAGAGACAAGACAGGTCACAAGTGATCTCTTAGGGAGACTCCTCCTCTGCAGGTTTGGAGATGTGAGTCGGGAACCTCACCCTGTCCCTCGAAACAGGGGCCGTGGGGACACCCCTCTCCCAGTTAAACAGCACACAAGCCCCCTGCGAGTCCCCCTACTGTACTGCCTGTCAATAGGCAGGTCCCTTTCCTGGGCAGCCACTCCCCATGCCAACATCGGGTGTCCCAGCTGGAATTCTCCATCCTCACTTCCTGTGTCAACCCTACACTCAGGAATAACAAAGCCCCAACTGCTCCTCCCAGACCTGGCCCCCGCCAGAGAACTCTCAGAGCTCCATGTGCTGCCTGGGGAATAATGGTACCCTGGGATGAGGGAAAGAGTTGAGAACAAATGACAGTGTGACAAGCAGTGAGAGTTCTCCTTTCTAGTCATTGGCCAGCGTTGACATGTCTAGGAACCTGGTGCCCTCTCAGTGTGTGGTACGGGGCAAGTGCTCACGGGTTTTTGTTGAGTGCATCAATGCAATCATGAGAGGGACTTTGAATAAGAATATGTAGTCTACGGCCCAGTGTCTGGTAAGAAAGGGATAATGACGGTTAGCACCCACTATTCATCCAGCCCTGTTGGGTGTTAAATGACAGGCAGTCATTGATTGCTCTGTTAAGCAACAAGAAAACATGGTATTTTTGTATTTTGGTACAAGCTTCCTGTGATTTTTTGGTTGGTTAGTCAAATGCCCTCCATCTCTTTTCTTAACATCTTGAACACGTTGTATTTTTCACATTTAATAGTGTCAAGACTTCACAGTAGGGTTTGCATTTGATTTCGGTACACAATAGACAATTCCTAAGGCAACCTACAATTCCAATCCATTAGGCTAATGAATTGCAGCTGCTGTGAGCAGTGGGCATGTCATCTTTTGATAATAAAGTCTAGGAAGACATTAAACATAAAAATACACTGAAAAAGAGATATTTTTTTCTTAAGAAAGCCTAGTAAATAGAGTTAACAGAACTCTTAGATGATATATATATATACACATATACATACATATATGTGTGCGTGTATATAAATATATATATATATATATATTTCCTATATAATAAAAAGCTAATATGCAAATTGACCGAACTGTGGAACACCAAAACAACTGAACAACCAAACACCAAACAATGAGTCACTATGACATGTGCTGACCACCAGGGGGCATGTGCGGAACATGGCAGGAGCTGGCCACAGTAGGATGGTGGAGCAGGTGAGCAGGGGCGCCAGACCAAGGCAGGGCGCCAGTCGCTGTCATTGAGGTGAGCCTCTGGTGGTTACTGAAAATTCTTTGCTTCTGCACGCCACCGTCCCGCCCGATCTTTTGCTCCTCCCTGGCTGTTTCATATACTGCTATATCCCTTGGGGATGTCGGACTGCCAGTTTTGGCTCAAGGCCTGGTCTGCAGGGATCAGGCCAAAACTGGCAGTCTGACATCCCACAAGGGGTCCTAGATTGCAAGAGCGTGCAGGTCAGGCTGAGGGACCCCTTTGGTGCACAAATTCATGCACCAGGCCTCTATTATATGAATAATTAAATTATAAAATGTTGAAAAAGTTAGATTTTTGTTTGGGAAGTCTTGGTTAATCAATATACTTTCCTTTCTTTCAATTTCTACTCTTAAAAGCCCATTATTATTACATGCCTTTGCTTATTTATTACACTTTTTATCATTATAGGTTTTTTCAAGTAGATATTAATAGGCTTTCTTAAGGCTTTCTTATCATAAAAAGCTACTCATGAGGGAGCAGACCTGTCAGGAAAGAAAGTAAAGCATCACTGAAGGGAGTTGATATTTTTAGTTTCTCTGAGTCATTTCTCTGAATTTTAGAAAAGCAACTATGTTCTCTTAAATCAATTTCATGGCATTAAAAGGGAAATTTTATGTTCTCATCACACACCTGGCTTCTCTGCTGAGAACACTGATCTCCTGTCCCTTGGGAGTAGACCAGGGAGGAAACTGGGAACACAAAATCCACCAGATCTAACCTAATAATGAACTACTCCACTAACAATTAAAAAAAACTTTGTTCATTACATCTGCATTAGAACCTGAATTTCTTACGAAAAAACTCTTTCTCCTTCTGTAGAAGCTAAAATATATTACATAACAAAAATATCTGGACCTCGCTTTGTGGTTAATAAATGTGAAGAAACATTTATGTTCATCCTAAAAAATGTCATTGTAAAAGTAACTTTTATCATGCTTCATCAGTGTCCATTTATACTTTGTTTATGAAAATGAAGTTATAAAAGAAAGGATGGGGAAGGAAAGGAGGAGAGAAGAAGAGTCAGAGGGGGCCAGAGGCATGTATACCACAGCCTGAAGTAGTGAGGGAAAATGTGAGAATTCTCTATAATAAAATGGTAATATGCAAATTGACCCTCATGCCCTTTCATCACAAGATGGCCACCCCAATGTTGTCACAAGATGAGCATCCCCATGTCACAAGATGGGCAGGGAAGGGCAGTTGGGAGCAAACAGGTGTGCAGGGAAGGGCAGCTGGGGGTGACCAGGCCTGCAGCTAGGAAAGCTGGAGGGGACCAGGCCTGAAGGGAAGGACATTTGGGGGAGGGGGGAACAGGCCTGCATGAGAGGGCAGTTGGGGGTGACCAAGCCTGCAGGTGAGGGCAGTTGGGGGTGATCAGGCTGGAAGGGGTGTTGTTAGGTATCGACCAGGCTGGCAGGGGAGTGGTTATAGGGTTATCAGGGGGGGCAGGAAGAGTAGTTAAGAGTAATCAGGCAGCCAGGCAGGTGAGTGGTTAAGAGCCAGAAGTCTTGCATTGTAAGAGAGATGTCCAATCTAGCCTAAACCGGCAGTTGGACATCCCCGAAGGGTCGGAGAGGGTGCAGGCTGGGCTGAGGGACACCCTTCCCAGTGCACGAATTTTGTGCACTGGGCCACTAGTGTAGAATAAAGCCTTAGAGGCAATGTCTTTGTTTAAAGGATGAAGGGATGTCTCCATGCCTGCATCATGAAAGTGCTTAGGTGTTGGGACACTATGAATGCCATGTCGCTGCTTTCCACCAGCTTAAAAATGATTATGTTTGTGAGAATTTTCCTCCAAACCAGGCTTGTGAGGGGAAATCTTTGGTCTTGTGTTAAAGATGATCACAGAATTGAGAATTACCCCACCCCACCTCTGTGCTCTGTGACATACAGATGTTGCTCAGCACCCCTGGGCCTGCTTCCCTCCTCACCAGAAACCAAGAGGCCAGCCCATTGTTGGGGCTTCTGCTAGCTCCAGGAGAGGGAACATGAATAAGCCCCTTTGTGGAACAGCAGAGCTAGCAGGCTGCCAGGAGCAGGGCTGGCCGGGTGACAGTGAAGAATAAAATGAGCTAGTCCTTGGAGCTTGTCTAGGCAGAGGAGACACGTTCATACCAGGTTCTGCCCTAGTGTTAGCTACCAGAGCAAGAAGGACCCACAAAGTGCCTCCAACATCTTCTGAGAGACAATGGCTAGAAGACAAAGCTGACAACTCTCTGAGAGGAAAGGATTTAAAGGTAGAGGTGGACTTAACCGGAAGTTCACATGCAGTCACCCCAGCAGGTGCAAAGTCAATGGGAGGTCACCAGGAGAAATGACTGATGTTGAAACAGCCCAGGCACCTCCCAAATCCAGAGACCCTGTGTGCGTGGGCCACTGGGGAAAATGGGGAAGGGGAAAATGAGGTGCTGTTCAACCCAGACTATACTTTGTGATCACCCCACTTCTAACAAGGCTCTATTGGCAGTGCAGCCTGTGTATGGGGTCTCTTTAGGAAATCCTATATAATAAAAGGGTAATATGCAAATTGACCCTAACGGCAGAATGACCAGGAATGATAGGTCACTATGATGTGCACTGACCACCAGGGGTAGACGCTCCATGCAGAACCTGCCCCCTGGTGGTCACTGTGCTCCCACAGGGGGAGCGGCGCTCAGCCAGAAACCTGCTCATGGCTGGCCAGTGCAGCGGCAGTGGTGAGAGCTTCTCCCACCTCCAGGCCAGTGCTAGGGATGTCCAACTAACGGCGAGGAGCGGGCCTAAGCCACTAGTCAGACATCCCTTGAGGGCTCCTGGGCTGTCAGAGGGATGTCTGACTGCCAGCTTAGGCCTGATTCCCCCGGGAGCGGAACTAAGCTGGCAGGTGGACATCTCCCGAGGGGTCCCGGACTGCGAGAGTGCACAGGCCGGGCTGAGGGACCCCCCTGAATGCACAAATTTTTGTGCACCAGTCCTCTAGTTTAAAATAATGTACATCAGAACATGGAGCTTCCAAAGAGCCACTCTAAAGGCATCAGGGTTGTCACAACTAATAAAATTGCCAGAAAATGGGCTGGGATTGTCACGCTTTTATCTAAATATTTTGACAAACCTAGAGGCATATTTATTGTCAGTCATCCTTTTCCTCAAAATTGCAAATCAAGGATAATTTTTATTCAGTGGGTTTCCCAGATAAACTAATTCCCATATCTATAAATTAAAAATTGGTGACTGTGTCTGTATGGAGAAGCTAACTTTTCCTAAAATCTTTTGATTCTAATATAACTAATGTTGCTAACTGTCAACATAACCACTAAAAATAGCTTAAGCATTTCAGTGAAAGTTAAATTTTTTTTAACACCCAACTTGATCCAATTATCATTTGATCTGAGTCTGTGACAGAAATACTACAAAAACAAAATTACAATAGTAGTTAGCACTGACGCTGATAACATTACAAATCTTTGATAAATTGACTTCAGGTTTAACAAAGAATCTTCAAGGCTCTGATTAATAAAATTATCTTCATTTGAAGTGAGTGTATTTAAAATATTGATTTCCTTATGTCTAAAATTAAAATGATTAGTCACTTATATACACAACAACTAGATTTCAACCTTTTTCGTTATGTTGTCATGAATTTATTTTAATACTAATAAGATCCAACAGAAAAAGATTTCATCTGTATTTCAAATGTTTCTACATGTGACACAGAGAACTCTGAATCATTTACAGAGAGGAAGGGAGAGGGACAGAGAGCTAGAAACATTGATGAGAGAGAGAGACATTGATCAGCTGCCTCCTGCACACCCCCAACTGGGGATGTGCCCGCAACCAAGGTACATGCCCTTGACAGGAATGGAACCTGGGACCTTTCAGTCCGTGGGCCAAGGCTCTATCCACTGAGCCAAACCGGCTTCAGCCTGAATCATTTAAATACTAGAGGTCTGATGCATGGAATTTGTACAAGGAGCTCGGCCCCCACCTCTGCCTTGGCCCCAGACTTCTCAGCTTCATCCAGAAGGTCAGCCAGAAGGACGTCCGGTCTAATTAACATATTGCACTTTTATTATTGTAGATAGTATCCTTTAGCTTATAACCAAGTCATTAGTGAGCTAATGATTTTTCAGAAACAATGAAACTAAATTTAAAGATACTTCTCCAGCCAATGTGAACTTATACTGTGAACTGAAGAGTGCATGAGCTTTCTGCAGGTTTGCAACTTAAAAACCATCTTCTGTGATTATGTAGTTGATTGACAACAGAATATTTTAACAGTTTAAAATATTCTCTTTCAAAGGGTTCTGAAATCATTTCTACTGAGAGATATTGATCAGAAAAACAGGAGAGTCTCCTATGAATAAAAATAGTTCAGAAACTTCGCAAACAGCATTCTCATACATCCTTGGGCTTTAAAATGGAAAAAAGTAGGCTCCATTTTTTGTTTTGTACAGTAGCACTTTTATGTGTAAATAGAACTACAGCAATGTGTCATGTATTGACTTGGTCATCTCTACTACGCTTAGAACAAGTCTTTCATGTGAACACAACTCATGTCAACCTAAATTTAAAGGTACAGCGTGTCAAGTACTTCACCTGGTGAGTCAAATTTCCATTTCTTCACTTTCTTCATCTTTGTCAGCCAACCCCTTCCCTCTTTTTCTCATTCCAGTTCACATGTTTCCTATAAGTTCAGGGATCTGCATGTTGGTGAGTAGTATAAAATCAATGGTAAATTTAAGTTTATATTTCCTTTCTGGATTATCTTCCTTAGGATTGTCCTGTCTTCGTTAGATTTCAAACACCATATTTTGACTCAGTTTTGTTTCACCAGCTACAAAGTCTGCATTCTGTGTCTGCTGTATTATAGATTCTCAGCCTGCAAATAACCAAATTTACAAACCACCCTTAGAAAGTTGACTCTAAAGCTGTTTTTAGAATAATATAAAGGTATTTTTGGAATCTCTACTTTTTAAATCTTTACTTTTTAAATCTCTACTTTTTAAAATATTTAAAAATTAGCTTGAAGGTTAGCTTGTACCACTCTGAAATGAAGGCAATGTAACCATGTAGAATGTGGGGAAAGATGTAGCCTTACCAGAAAGGCATGACACCTGAACAAATCTTTAAAGGGCCCTAACATTGAATGCTGGGACTTTAATAAAATACACACATTTTTTATTTCAAGTTTAAAAATGGCAGTGTAAACAAGGTTACTATAAATAAACCATCATGGGTAACCAGAAAAAAAGATAAAGTTATGAAAGCAGGTAAGCAAGGATGATAACTTTTAACAGCTGGGTGCCATCTATTGACACTACATTTGGGGACATTTTGAAATATTACATTTTCTAGGACTTTTACTTTTATAGTAAAGTTTTAAAGACTTAAGCCAACTAAATTTACTTACAAAGAAATAAATTTGCCTTATTCTTTGAGGGCAGATGCAAAATCCTTATTGTTTGGCTCAGAGAAAGTCTGACAATAAAGGTTATTCGCTTAAAAATAAGGAGTGATTTTGACTGCTCTGTTTAGTCCATTTAGCTCCTTTCTCTGTCCTTCGAGTGGATTCTATTTATTCCGACACAGAATAATCAAGGATAAGCAACATTTGTTGTTAGTTCCAGTATCCGCTATCACCATTTCTGAGCTACCATTCAAGGTCCCTGTGTCATGGAGTGAAATTCTTTCTTTATGCCATGCAGGGTGTGTGGGAACATGATAACCTAAATAAGAATGCATTATCCCTTTGCTCTGAAATTCTTTTTCCTCTTTCTTTGAATTGTATTGAACGGAAGAGTTCATTAGTTTCTCTGGGTTTTAAAAAATATTTCAAACCAACAGTCTCAAAAAGAAAAGAAAAAAAAGTACGTCGAAATCTTCCCAACCTGCAATAGGCTATCTTTAAATAATGCCTGTAAGGTACAGGCTACAACATGATCCACTCATTTTTGGATGAAAGGTTTAGATCTATAATATGAATATCCACATAAACTCCCACTTCATCAAAAAAACAAATGCCTGAGGAAAGAGCTGGAAGCTTAAAATAACTATATATTTCCAAGAATCCTTGCAGTTCCATTTATTGACACCCACATTCCAAAATGGCATCTGTCAATTGGGGGACGTAGGTAAAGACTCTTCAATGGAAAATGGCTTTTGTGTATGTGTGTACACAAAATTGTCATTTAGCATTATGCCCTAAAGGAAATTATTTATAACCAAAAGACATCTGATTTAGAAATAATCATTTTTAAAATTATCATTGGGATTTTTTTTTTTTAACTTCGCAGCCGTGGTTGCAAGGATGTATGTGAAGTTCTTTCTTAAAAGAACGTAATCCTCTGCAGACACATCCATCCACTGTGGTGAAGGAGGACAGCACCTCCTAGCGGTACTTCAAAGAATGATCACATTAACAGGGATATTAGTTGTAAAGCAGCCTTGTTATCTATTTATCAGAAAAATGACTCTTAAGCAAGTGCTATTAATGCTCAATTTCAGAAAACCCTTCAGCTCATGTGTGTCACAAACAGACAAAGCAGTGAAAAGCAAGCAGACCGCCACGACTCTCTCTTGACAGCTTTCTCCAGTCCGTGTCACCAAAATAAGGAATTTATGTTGACCGTGGTATCAGTGGTTTATTATTTTGTGGCTGGGAAAAGGACAGCTGAGTGGGGGTTTCCACATGAAAACGGTGACATTTATTGAGGGCAATAATCTTACAAGGAAGCAGGTGGTGGTTTTTTACCGTTCAGACAGATGGACGGCCTAACTGAAGTTATTTTCTTGTCCTGTTAAAACAAATCAGCCAGTATAATTCACGCCCTTTTTTTCTGCCCGACCTGTGCCTTGTGTACAATTAAGTATCAAAAGACTATTTTCCTATTGGGTAAAATTCAACACTGTGTGTATTGATTTCCTTTGAAGCCACTGCAATTGTCTAAGCCATTTCAAGTTTTTATAGCACCATAATGTCCATTTCAAATTACCAAAAACGGAGTACGGATTCTAAGCAAATATAATTATAAATGTTTCTACTAATAATGTAATAAACTTTTGCTTTAACCGAATTCTCTAAAATTACTTTTCTGTATATATACTACAGGCAACAAAAATGTGATAACAATGACATTCATTTACCTAGGACATTCAACCATTGGCCTAAAATTTTATTGTTTACCATGTTGTTTGTCGGAAACCAAATATTGTTCTCACTAAATGGATGTAAACAGGAAGCCAGAAGGCGGGTCAACCTTAATTGCTCTGAAAGGTCAGAGCTATTTACTCACTGTTTTGTTGAAACCTTATTGGTTGAAGCAACCTCTATGTTTGTTTCATGTTAATTTCTGTTTTTGTTATTTCCTGCCTAAAGGCTAGGGGTGTGTCCCAAAGCCTTAATAAAAAGGGAGAAAAAGGCCAGAGCAAGAGGCAGTCCTTTCCACTAGAGGAAGGCTCCCGCCTGGCCCCCCAATATCGCCAAATTTATGCTTTCAGTCTCTCATTTCGTTTGCGTGCGGCCTCCTTCAGAACCCGAACCCTGACCCGGGAACCCTGAACCACGCGGGACGTGGAAAGAGGTTCCCACATCTGGCGCCCATCAGGGACTGCGGAAAAAGGTGCTCACATCTGGCGCCTGACCGCGGGACGTCTGGAGGAGAAGGTATTATTCGCCTAAGAGCGAAGGAAGGAAAATTCACCAAGGAAAATGGTGAGGGAAGATTCACCTAGGAAAAGGTGAGGGGAATTCAACGTACGCAAAGCCCACGGATTAACTACAGAGTC
>JAAGEH010000045.1:2962167-3189668 GCA_011751065.1 Lasiurus cinereus | reverse complement strand
GTTTTTGTTATTTCCTGCCTAAAGGCTAGGGGTGTGTCCCAAAGCCTGAATAAAAGGGAGAAAAAGGCCAGAGCAAGAGGCAGTCCTTTCCACTAGAGGAAGGCTCCCGCCTGGCCCCCCAATATCGCCAAATTTATGCTTTCAGTCTCTCATTTCGTTTGCGTGCGGCCTCCTTCAGAACCCGAACCCTGACCCGGGAACCCTGAACCACGCGGGACGTGGAAAGAGGTTCCCACAGTTGTTAAATATTTAGTTGTAGGAACGTACCTGCTGTCCCCCAAATTTACTATTTTAAGTGGTTTATTACAACCTACTTTGATAGCTTTTGTCTTTATAGCATGCAGTTACAGTGTGAAAAGAAAAAAAAACACACTGATAAACAGAAGCAAGAGAGATTCCTGGCTCAGATAGTTTAATTATTTGGATTGTAAGTTACAGCTGCTCATGCCAATTGATAGAAATAGACAATTGCTTTACTCAAAAGGAGCTTCAGATAAATGTCAAGAGGAAATCAAAGGTTTTACTTTCACTAACTTTGATTATTCAACTTCTGAAACTGACTCTCTAACCTGAGGGAAGGTCGTGGTAGTAAAGGCGGCCAGAAGGCTGGCATGTGGTCACAACAGCCTTTGCGGCCCATAGGATGCTCCCAGCTCATCTGGCAGAAGGGAATGGCCAAATGTTCTTTTAAGGGGCTATAATCATTTTAGAGGGTATTGAGTGTTTCTTGTTTATCTAAGAGGAAACTTTGGTTTCTAAATAGATTAGGAGATATATACACTGAGCGGCCATATTATTATGATCTCGGAATGCATAATAACCTGGCCACTCAGTGTATATATATATTAGAGGCCTGGTGCATGAATTCGTGCACAGGTGGGGTCTGGCCACCCTGGCTAGGGGGAGAGGACATGGGCGGTTGGCTGGTCTGCCTGCTCGTCGAACTCCTGGTCAAGGGGATGACTTCCATGTTAGCCTTTTATTATATAGGCTATACACTAAGTGGCCAGATTATTATGCATTCAGAGATCATAATAATCTGGCCATGCAGTGTATTTCTAAACATCGACCTCTCTTTTTTCTGAGTTACAATAGTTTGATTTAGATTCTATGGAAGCTAAAATAAAATGGTATTTTTCCTCCCACTTTCTAAGTTCTCTTAGCTGGGCTAATACTTAAATGAACAAGAACAGATTAACAAAACACAATCAAATTCCATTCATGTTCATGGGGAATTACAAATGCACAAAAGCTCCAAAGACAGGAAGGCAACATTTGGCATAGGTGACATTTTGGACAATGGAGAGAAGGGGAGACGGGTATTAGATTTCAGAAGGTGAGGAAGAGCAGAACACATGTGGCAAGCATATTCTTGCTGGCGACTCAGAAACAATGGGACACGGTGGCTGTGTAACGATTCCTAGCTACCACGCCTAATTCCAATTAGGCTAAGGTGACTCTCCTAAGATTTCCTCCTGAGGCAGGGTTTTCTATCCGAATTTCAGGCAGAAAAGAGGGCAGGGGGTCAAAGGTTCTTTCGAACTCTCTTGTTTAATAGCCAGCTTCAAGTCAATATCCCAAAAGGCAGTTTCAAGGTGGAAAAATGTTGGCCCCTTCAATATCAAACGCTTCTCTCTTGCTTCTCTTTGGGGAATGGCAAGTACTTTTTTTTTTTTTTAGATAAGTGACCACCATCCATGTAGTTTTGCTTCCCTGAAGCATAAAAAATATATATATTATTCAGATAGTTTTTCTCCTGTTGCTTTTTACTAACTCTTTAACACTTTATCCACAGGGGAAAGATTTAAAATTACATCTAGCTGATGGAATGACCCTTATTACCCACTCTAATATCAGAGGTTGTTTCAACTATTAAATCTTCCAATTAGGATTCCCTATTCTGTCCTCAACCACCTTTTCAATATTGAAAATATACTTTTATAAATGTATTTCAAAAAAATAAACATAGGACTCTGCCTCATCTGTGCTTTAATTAAATTTATATTTGGGCCCTAGCTGGTTTTGCTCAGTGGATAGAGCATCAGCCTGTGGACTGAAGAGTCTCAGGTTGGATTCCAGTCAAGGGCACGTACTTTGGCTGCAGGCTTCTTCCTAGCCCGGGCCCTGGTCAGGGAACATGCAGGAGGCAACCAATGAATATGCTTCTCTCACACTGATATTTCTCTCTGTCTTTCCCTCTCTCTCCTACTCTCTCAAATAAATAGAAACATTTCCTCAGGTGAGGATTAAAAATAAAAATAATAATAATAATGAGGGGAAAGGTAAAAAATTATATTTGGGAGATAAAGGAAAAAAATGTATTTTACCTTGATTTATTGAATGTGTTTTATTTTCTACTAAATTTACCTTGCTTTGCCTGGTCAGAGGCCAACATATTTCTCTTTTCCTTAAAGATTCATAATAAAATTTTAGAACAGCAGACACGCTGGTGTGTTGCAAGAATTTTTAAAATATGCAATATCTGACAGGATCACTGATCTCTTCTCCCTTAGATTATCAACTTAAAAAAAAATGACAACAGCAACACAACAATAGCCATCTGATGTAAATGAATCAAAATTAACCTACCTACTTTTTTTGGTCAGATTGGCAAAAAAAAAAAAAAAAAAAGTATTTTTGGTGTGCTGCAGAATTTTAGTAATTAGTTAATGTGTGCTATGACATGAAAAAGGTTGAAAATTACTCTTTTAGAACAACATGCTGATCAGGAATGAGGTTGTGGTGAAGATTCAAAATCAATATTGCCCTGGGGGGAAGGTCTGTCTGCCCTTTCTAAAGTGGAGCGTTCAGATGAGATAGGCACGCTTCTTTGTAGAAATACCCATCAAAGCTTCTCCGGCCGAACCTTTTCCCCTGCTGTGTCTTTATTGATCCTTTCAAGCCTCGCCTCCAGGTTGGGTGTATTTGTAGGTATTAATGAGAGAAAACGTGCAGTACGAAAAAGGTGCATATTTTCAGAAGTCTTGAGCTAATCAATTCCCCAGAGAAGTGTTACATTTCCAAACGGGCCTCATCCGAAAGGAGACACTTTAGAGGCAAATAAGACAAAAACAAAATAAAGCTGAACGTGCGTTTTTTAAAAGAAGCTTCATGCACACAAGATGATTTGCGAATTAGATCATGAAATCTCTCTTCCGTACAAGAAAAGCTTTGATGGTACATTTTTATGTTCAAAGGCATACAGAAAAAAAAGACGCATAAAATTACCGTGGTACCTCGAGATACGAGTGCCCTAACATACGAGATTTTTGAGATATGAGCCGTCGAGCAAGCGATTTTTGCTTTGAAATATGAGCAAGATTTGCGATAGGAGTAATCTCGGGGATCGGCCCGGCTGCACACGACCCACCAGTTTACCGTGACTCAAGCATCTTATAGTTTCCCACGCCTCAAGGTTACAGAACGAATTAAACTCGTATCTCGAGGTACCACTGTACTAGAAAACTAGATGATATTTCTAGAAAACAATTTGACATCATATCAAAAATAAACAGTTCCGCTTCTGAGATTTATTTTAAGAAAATTATCAAAAAAATCCCGCAGGTGCCTAATGGCTCTCGAAGTGGCAGATCCTGTGCCAGCCGGTGCTAGGGGCTGGTTGCAGCACTCGGTTCGGTTCAGTTTGGGGTGGAGCAGGTTGTGGACCTCACCCTCTGGTGACTGGGAGACTTCCATCATGAGGAGGAGTGAGGGGATGGCCCTGAGTCACCTTCGGGAAATATGGGGACTGATGGGGATTCCCGAGGACCAGTGGTCACAATGAACTCAGGTTGTGCACAGGCCTGTCAAGGACCTCCTCCATCCAATGATTGCCAAAGAGCAGTGGTTCTGAACCTTCCTAATGCCACAACCCTTTAATACAGTTCTTTATGTTGTGGTGATCCCCAACCATAAAATTATTTTTGTCGCTACTTCATAACTGTAATTTGCTACTGTTATGAATCTTAATGTAAATATCTGTGTTTTCTGATGGTCTTAGGAGACCCTGCTAGCTGTTTGCGACCCACAGGTTGAGAACCACTGTCTAAGCGGAAAGTCTGAAGGCAAGGCTCATCAAAAGCATAGGCAGCTGTCACCAAGAGTTGGCTGTCTTGTGCATCCACTTGCCCGCTGAGCCATTTCGGGAGGAAGGAGAGCGGGCCATCTTGCAGCTAGGCAAAGGCTTGCACCCTCAAGTGGAGCTGAGGCCCGAACAGAAACAGGAGAGGAAACGTGCGTTAAAACTAAATGCGGAACAAGATCGAGAACTGGGTGGAGCTCTCTCACACGCCACAATCGGACACTGACAGCGACTCCTTCCCAGCCTGGAAGAGCTGCACCAGGTCAGACAATATTTGGCAACGTGGAGGGAAGCAAAGGCATCTCGGCCTGAGGAGTTTGTCAACATACAAAGACACATCATACCATGTATGAGAGAATTAGATCACGCCCCAGATACTATCTTCAAAAGAGGTGTGGTGTGTGTCGGAAACCAAACATTGTTCTTACTAAATGGATGTAAACAGGAGACCAGAAGGCTGGTCAACCTTAACTGCTCTGAAAGGTCAGAGCTAATAATCACTCGCTGTTTAGTTGAAACACTGTTGGCTGAAGCAACCTCTACCTGTTTGTTTCATGTTAATTTCTGTTTTGTTATTTCATGCCTAAAGGCTAGGGGTGTGTCCCAAAGCCTTAATAAAAGGGAGAAAAAGGCCAGAGCAAGTGGCAGTCCTTTCCACTAGAGGAAGGCTCCCGCCTGGCCCCCCAATATCGCCAAATTAATATTTTCTCGTCTCTCATTTCATTTGCATGCGGCCTCCTTCAGAACCCGAACCCTGAACTGGGAACCCTGAACCATGTGGGACGTGGAAAGAGGTTCCCACAGGTGTGCGATGATGAAACGCCTCTTATTTATCTTTGGAAAGTATTGCAGCACTACAGAAGTTGCTACAGCAGCTGGAAATGGGGAAAGCACAAAATGTGGGAGGGGCTGCGTGCTCAGATCAGGAGCTCTGGGACAGACCGAAAATACCAGAAGAAGAAAGAGAAGCTGTTGTGGCCATGGTTCCCACGAGGTCGAAGGCCAAAGGTCAGAAAGCGCTGCCATTAGAAGTGGATCACTGGCAGGAACTGAACATTCGAAACATGAAGAAATTGACTGAGGCGACACCAGTGGAGCTGGCTAAGTACTGGGACCAGTGTGTCTCCAGCCAGGAGCAGAGACAAGCTTTTGCTTTTCACTATGATGAGGACGACACAGGAAGTCTGCTCCAGGTACACGATGTGGAGGCTGTGCCTTTCAGAAACCATGACGAGATGCACCAAGAACTCTTTGAAGGAGTACCACAGTGGGAAGAAAGCTAGAGGCTTTTCTTAAGAGTTTGAGAGAAAAGCATCAGATCCAAGGCGATTGGTAAGATTTCCAAGATTTCGTGGAGGAAATCTCAAAGAGGAAAAGCAATGAGCCAGGCTCCAAAAAATAGTCTCTACCCTGAAAGAGGAAGGGAAGGCCCAGATGGAAACGTGGGAACAGAAACGCTCAACACATCACTTGCGGTCAATGGGCGGAAATGCATGGAGTGTGTGACTGAGCAGTGGGAGATGCATTCGTTAGACAAAGAGCGAGCCAAGCAGGAAAGGCAGCTGCAGAACCAGCAGCAGGAAGAGACAGAGATGCTGTCCAGCAGTAATGACTCACACCAAACCCGGCAAAGTTCACCAGCCAGAACTTTCCAAGCCTCCACTTCTACAGCTTCATCCTCAACCAAAATCCATCGCTAAGAAACCTTGGTCAGTCAGCTAGCCATGGCTTCCTGGGCCTGGACCCAGTGGTACAGGGCGGCTTTCCTTTCTCTCCAGGGTAGGGGTGCTTAAAACCCTGGGCAGGCTCACTGTCACGGCCTGCCTTGAAGATGGAAGCCCCTCACAGGCGTAGGGGGTCCTTAGACACTTCTTGGGCAGATGTGGAACTTGGCACATGTCAGTACTCAGTGGGGCCTGGTCTTTAGCTACCCTGCGGGTCACTACGATTCTCCCAAAAGCATTGTTACTTATTTCTGCTCCCTCCACGCAGCCCTGCTGTCAGAGCACTAAATGGTTCTGAGAGGCGTCCAGTGTGGCCTGGGTGCATGTGGAAGTCCTGCTGTTTTAGTCTGTATATACCATATTTTCCAGCATATAAAACGACTGGGCATATAAGACAACCCCCAACTTTTCCAGTTAAAATATAGAGTTTGGGATATAGCCGCCCTAGAAGATGTGATAATAAGTTGTGATATATTCATACAAGGAACACTACACCAAAAAAAGAGATGACCCCCGACTTTTGAAAAGATTTTCCTGAGTTAAAATGCCAGAAACTAGGGTACTTACTTGTCCTGTTGTAAAATATATATTGTTGACAATAAATAAATATGTGTGCTGCTAGATTATTTTTAAAAAAATCAGATCTGTACCCCAAAATGATGCCATTGGAAAGGATTAACTAGCTAGCTTAAGACAGGAAGGGAGGGGGTCCAGAGAGGATGAAGGCATCTTGGCCTCAGCAATTAAAACAGCCATAAACCAAGCACAGAGATATATCTGGGCCTGAGCAGCTGGGGTAACAAATCTCTGACCAAGAGAAAAAAGAAAAAAAAAGGCCATTTTACTTTTTTGGGCAGAGAAGCCAGTGGTTTCAGTCTCAGGCTTGGCAGAATAAGGTGGCTAGGCACCATGAGGTAGATCAAAAGTAACTCCAACTTGAGCAGATGAGATGAATATCTGAAGGACAAAGAAAAGACACAGAATATAGGGAAGGAAGGAGGAGAGGCACCACTGGGGCTTTGGCCTTAGCAGAGTGACCATTGAGAAAAGCACGGGGGTCCTCAGTTGGGGAAGAGGCCAATTAGAAAGGGTCATGTTCAGACAAAGAGCCACAGCCTTTATAATGCCTCAAGGCAGAGAAAGCTATGGCCAGCCCTCTTTAGGAGACACCTCTTGAGGGGACCCCTCTGTCCCTCCTGAGTCATGTGAGACCAAGTAGAAATTTATTAGGGTTTTAGAGACAGCATCTGCTTGCAATCAAGTTTCTTCTGCTTGCAACATAGTTTCTGTACTTCTCACCTCACCTTTCCTCCCTGGCTTCCTTCTTCGAATGCATCTGGACAAGAACCCGGGAAAGAAATCACCCTGGCATCCTGCTCAAGAGAAGACCCCGAATCATAGTGAAAAACTTGCTTCTCATAATGACAAGTGGGAATGTAAATGCTTACTATCAAGATAGTATTAGGCTTTCAGGCTTTCCTATAGATACAAGTTAAGATTAGGGGAATTTAGGCAGCCATTTGTCTCCAGAATTCCACCACTGGCCAGAATTTCCCAGAAATATAAGCATCCTAGAGCCCCCGTCCTTGCTGAGATTACTTTACTGAAGACATGTAAAGGCCGTTCACTTAATATATCAGTTCATTTTCTTTCCTAGCCAACATGCTTATCTGGCATACCACTCTTGGTTTGGATTAGAAAGATTGTAAAAGGAGAAAAACTTTTCAAGCAAACTGTCCATTCAAAGCTTTGGGATGGTACTTGTTTTTGAGATTCCTTCATTTGTGCCCTTTTCATTCTTGTCTGTTCTTTTATTTCCTGTGAGACAGAATCCCAGTCAACAAATTACTTGATTTGAAGTGGCTAGAAGTTCAGAAGACATCCTCAGCGAGAAATAAGAAATCTCCTCTGCTTTATACAGAACATATAACTATATGCCATTTATGCTTTTCATTGTTTTGGAAGTTTTATTTTTTGTTTTTAAGTCCTTGTTTTACTCTGGATTCCTGCCTGGCATGTCAGCTCCAGATCCCAGATCCCTTTTCTCTTTGCATGTTCAGTGGTTCGGGCTTCCTTGTAGCTGGCGAAGATCATGGACACACCTGGGCATGTGGGAACAACAGAAACCTATGAATAGACTATTGATACCAAATGGAGTTCTTATAGATCAATGCAACAATAAAGAGGTATGTTTTCAAGGAATAAACATTGTAACTTCTATTCAGTTTCAGTGAGTGATAAATCATTGGAGAGAGGAATGTATCCTTAATGATGATACATATCGTTAATGATTGGTGGGGAGGGGGACAGCCCAGTTAGTGTAGCTTAGTGGTTGAGCATTGACTTAGGGACCAGGAGGTCACAGTTTGATTTCCAGTCAGGGCACATGCCCGGTTGTGGAATGAATCCCCAGAGTGAGGCATGCAGAAAGTAGTCAATCCATAATTCTCTCTCATAATTGATGTTTTTATTTCTCTCTCCCTCTCCCTCTGTGAAATCTATAAAATTATATTTTTTAAAAAAGACAATGCTTTTGCTTTATTTGTTTACAAATTTCTTCCTCCAGTAAATCTTTGATTAGATGCTAATAAAATGCTTAAAATTTTCAATATAACTTGTTAAGAGGACAGTCATCATGAAATATACATATGTGTACATATATATCATGTAACAGTGCATTTAATATGATTTCAGGAGGGAAAACCAAGATGGCAGCATAGATAAAAACCGAAACTGCTGCCTTGCACAACAATATTAAAGCTATAACTAAAAGAAAAAATGGACACCATCCAGAACCACAAGAAAGCTGGCTGAGTGGAAATTCTACAACTATAAGGAAAAAGGAAAGCACATTGAGATTCAGAGGAGCTACAAAAGACTGAGGTATGGAGATGTGCAAGCATATGGAGAGGATGGGCAGCTGAGTGCACGGGCGGCTGAGTGTGTGACTGGCTTTCTAAAGTGGGAGAGAGATGGAAGCTCCCAACTGTGCTGAACTCCAGTTCTGGGCAAGATACTGGGAACCTAGGCTCATTTGAGGAGAAAATGACTGTCTGGCAGCGAGTGAAACTCAAGGGTAGCTCTCTCTCAAAGGTGATTACAGTGATTACCAAGGGACACTGAGACCTAGGGGCCTCATAGGGAAGGGATGATGGGAAGCCAAGGCTTTCTGCCCCACCCTTAGACTCTGCCCCATCCAAGCTGAGCACAGAGGCTTTTGAAATTTTGCAAATCTTGTCTCATAAGGGGGTCTCCAGCACAGAAATTCTCCCAGTGTAGACACAGCTGATCTTCACAGCCAATTGACCTGGAGGTCAATCCTCCCAGTCATACCAACAACAATCAAGACTTAACTACAACAAGGCAATACACACAGTCCACAAAGGGGTGCACCTCAGGTAACTGGGGAGGCTGAGCCACTTGTAAGTGGCCCTATAGGACACATAGCACACAAAGCTACTCTATCAACTCAGGGAAACAGTGAAAATGTGGAGACAAAGAAACAGATCACAAACTAAAGAAATGAAGAAAAGCAAATGACTGGATATAGAGTTCAAAACCATGGTTATAAGGTTTTTCAAGAATTTCATAGAAAAGATGGATAAATTTAGCGAAACCCAAGAGGAGATGAAAAGGGACCAACTACAAATTAAACATATACTGACTGAAATAAAAAATATTATACAGAGATCTAACAGCAGACTAGAGGAATGCAAGAATCAAGTCAAATACTTGAAATACAAAGAAGCAAAAAACATTCAACTGAAAAAGAACAAAAAGAATCCAAAAATATGAAGATAGTGTAAGGAGTACCTGGGACAACTTTAAGCGTACCAACATCAGAATTATGGGAGTGCCATAAGAAGAGAGAGAGCCAGATACTGAAACCTTATTTGAATAATGACTGAAAACTTCCCCCACCTGGTGAAAGAAATAGACTTGCAAGTCCAGGAAGTGCACAGAATCCCAAACAAAAGGAATCCAAAGAGGATCACACCAAGACACATCAGAATTAAAATGCCAAGTACAAAAGACAAAGAGAGAATATTAAAAGCAGCAAGAGAAAAACAGTTACCTACAAGGGAACACCCATACTATCATCAGCTGATTTCTCAACAGAAACTATGCAGGCCAGATGGGAGTGGCAAGAAATATGCAAAGTAATGAATAGCAAGAACCCACAACCAGAATAACTCTACCCAGCAAAGCTATTATTCAGAATTGAAGGTCAGATAAAAAGTTTCACAGATAAGAAAAAGCTAAAAGAGTACATCACCACCAAACCAGTATTGTATGAAATGCTGAAAAATACTCTTTAAGATGAGGAAGAAGAAGAAAAAGGTAAAAGATAAAAATTATGAACAACAAATATATATCTGTCAACAAGTGAATCTAAAAATCAAGTGAATAAAAAATCTGATGAACAGAATAAACTGGTGAATATAATAAAATCAGGGGCATAAAAGGGAGTGAACTGACAATTCTCAAGAGAAAAGGGATGTGCAGGGTGTGGGAGGAGACTAGACAAAAATCGTATACCTATGGATGGGGACAGTGTGGGGGAGGTAAGGGCAGAAGGTGGGGTGGGAACCGGATGGAGGGGAGCTATGGAGGAAAAAAAGAGGAACAATTGTAATAATCTGAACAATGAAGATTAATTAAATTAAAAAAAAGAAAATTAAAAATAATAATAATGATATGATTTCCTTGAATATTTTGCAATGCTTAATAGCCTGACCAAGGTGAAATTTGAAAATTATTTTGTACCACTGTTGAACTCCTTCTTATGTTCTTCATGTAGTAAGGAAATAATACCTGTCCTTACACTGCAAAAGCATAACTGAATAAATTCATTCAAAATATCTATATTTTTAAGAATTTGGAATTTGCTTCGGTTTCCTTTTGCTTCAAAATGCTGTCATTTTAGTTCTTTCGGGATCAGGAAAAATATAATTTTATATCAGTAGCTCTATACCTTGTTTGCTTAACACTGATTTAAAAACTCACAGCAAATATGAAAGAACTAAAAATGTGAGTACATGCGAATAACACAACGTTAGTATTTGTGTCTAGTGTCATTGGCTATCTCTATAATCTTTCCCCCAGGTCTTCTTGGCTGGCAGAGCTGCAGTGTAGATCCAATGACCACTCCTACCCTCTACTTGGCCCCACTAGAAGAGTTTACTCCTACTCAGCCTAATCATACCATTGCCTGTGAGAATTGTTTACCTAAAGATTAATATAGTTATTTTTCCTATTGAAAGGAGTCATTCTGAGAAGACTTCTGTGTTTTTTTTTTAAAGATATTTGACAAAAAAAAACTTTTCCCTGTCCCTGAATAAGGATCTAAGGTGCAGTGATGCAGCTGTGGAAGGCAAAATACAACCATGTGGACACAAGCTTGAGATTAAAGCTAAAGTTCTGAGAACAGCTTACCCTTTGGTAATACTGCTAAGCAGTTGAACTAACCAGCCATGGAATTTTACTCTTCTAGACTTCATATTCTGTAAGATAAAAATTCCAGTTAACCTTCAAGATTATTTGAAATAAAAACATCCCTATGGAAACTTATATACATATACATGTATATATGCACAGATACATCCTATATAATAAAGAGGGAATATGCAAATTGACCATCACTTCAACACACAAGATGGCTGCCCCCATGTGGTCAAAGATGGTCTCCACAAAATGGCCAGCAGGGGAGGGCAGTTGGGAGTGACCAGGTCGGCTGAGGAGGGCAGTTAGGGGTGACCAGGCCTTCAGGGGAGGACAGTTGGGGGCAACCAGGCCTGCAGGGGAGCATAGTTAGAGATGAATGGGTCAGCAGGGAGGGCATTTGAGGGCAACTAGGCCTGAAGGGGAGGACAGTTAGGGGTCACCAGGTTGGCAAGGGAGGAAAGTTATGGGCAATTGGACCACCAGAGGAGCAGTTAGGCTTTGATCAGGCTGGCTGTGGAGTGGTTAGGGGGTAATCAGGCTGGCAGGCAGAAGAAGTTAGGGGCAATCAGGCAGGCAGGCAGGTGAGCGGTTGGGAGCCAACAGTTCTGGATTGTGAGAGGGATGTCCGACTGTCCAATTAGGCCTGATCCCACTGGGCCTAAAAGGGCAGTCGGACATTCTTTGAGGGGTCCCAGATTGGAGAGGGTGCAGGCTGGGCTGAGGGACAGACACCTAGCCCCTGTGCATGAATTTCATGAACCAGGCCTCTAGTCCTATCTAATAAAAGAGAAACATGCAAATTGTATCTCTGCTACACTCACAAGCTACACCCACTAGACAATCAGGAGTGCGTATGCAAATTAACCCAACCAATATGGCAGGGGCCACAGAGCTGGAGAAAGCAGGAGGCTTGGGTTACCACAGCAATGGAGGAAGCCAAGCTTCCCGCCTTGAGCAGAGGCCTGCCCTGGCCTCTGCTCAAGGCTACAAAGTTTCAATTATAGAAGATAAATAAATAGCAACAAAGATGGCCAAAGCCATGGAGCTGGAGCCAGCTGGTAGTGTGGGTTGCCCCTGGTGATGGAGGAAGCCAAACTTCCCACTGCCCTGGGTTGCCTTGGCCTCAGCTAAAGGCTACAAAGTTTCAATTATAGAAGATAAATAAATATCAAATACCTGCTTCTGGCCTATGCTTGGGTCGATGGGTTGCATGGCCAGCCTGCAAACCACCAAAGGCTCCTTGCCCAGGCCACCCCAACCCCCAAGGGAACCCCCACCCTGATCTGGGACACCTTTCAGGGAAAACCAGCCAGCCCTCACCCGTGCACCAGGCCTCTATCCTATCTAATAAGAGAGTAATATGCAAATTGACTGTCACTCCAACTCACAAGATGGCTGCCCCATGTGGTCAAAGATGGCTACCCCCATGTAGACACAAGATGGCTGCCACAAGATGGTCAGCAGGGGAGGGCAGTTGTGAGGGACCAAGCCTGCAAGCAAGGTTAGTTGTGGGCAATCAGGCCAGCAGGAGAGGGTAGTTGCGGGGGACCCAGGCCTGCAGGGAAGGGCAGTTTGGGGTCACCCAGGCCAGCAGGGGAGGGCAGTTAGGGACAATCAGACTTGCAGGAGAGCAGTTAGGCATCAAGCAAGCTGGCAGGGGAATGGTTAGGGAGTGATTAGGCTAGCCAGCAGAAGCAGTTAGGGGCAATCAGACAGAGGCAGACGAGTGGTTGGGAACCAGCAGTCCTGGATTGTGAGAGGGATATCCAACTGCCCGTTTAGGCCCAATCCTTCAGACCACATTGAACTTCAAATTGGACAGCTCAAAATAAATGTTCTTTTGTTTCTATATTTATTGTAGAAGTTATTTTTCTTGAGAACACATTTCTAAATTATCTTACTTCTGGAGTTTATCTGGTATAGTTTCATATATCTGCTGAAAATTAAGTGAAGTAAATAAAAATACACCCAATTCAAAGGTTTTCTAAAGCTACACCTTTCATGACTCAAATACATGTTTTATATATTTAATAGCTTACCACTTTTTTAATTTTTCCTAGAAAAATTATAGAAGACAGATGAGGTGCTTTTAGACGAAAATGAAAATCAGATGAGTTGAGGACCAGAAAAGCCGCTGGCAATCAAAGACAAGTTCAGAATGATCTAAAAACAATAAAAGTGTCTCTAAGTCTGCAAATACAGAATTCCCAGGGAGAAGTCTTAGATGTAGCATGCTTGGAGTGCAATGCAGAAGCCATTGTCCTTGTAGATGAGGTCTGACCCAAATGAACCCTCTTTGGAAGGTCAATTCCATAAACTGCAGCTTTGCCAATCCTTGCTTTTGGTGAAGAGAGCATTGCAGTTCCCTCACAGACGAAATCTAAGTCTCCTCCAAGAACCTGAGGAGATCAGGTGCATCATGTTTGCCAGATTGTCTCACGTTGTGTAGATTAAAAAATGTCTTATTTGTCTACTCACTTCCTGTAGAACCAAATATTTTTGTTTCTTAAGGTGAAATTACTAAGATCAGCCTTACCAGCTACTGAAGTTCCCAGATATCAGGTTTCACATAGTGTTCAAGGGTCAACTAATCACTGGCCATCAAGAGCCCAATGATTAGAATACAATCCTGTAAGGCAATCAATCAAAGTCCTACGATTATCTGACTAAATATGACATATTTACTTTGATTAATACTAGGCATGTCAAAAGGCCTATCACACTCACATTGTTTGCATTTCATTCATTCACATACTCATTAAATCAATATTTCTTGACCTTTTCATGTGCCAGAAGCAAGAATACACCAGTAGAGTGTGTGTGTGTATATATATACATATATATATATATACACCAGTAGAGTGTGTGTGTGTATATATATACATATATATATATATATACACACACACACATATATATATTATCTCTGCCTTTAAAGTTAGAGTCCAGTGAAAGTTATAAGAATTCACAATGATGTAAAATCTATTACTGATTTTATAAGATGCATTGGTCTAAGCTGTTTACACATATTTTCCTGCTTTATCTTTTCAACCAAGCCATGTTATTTTTTTTAATCCTCTGAGAATATTTTTCCATTGATTTTAGAGAGAGTGGAAGCGAGAGGGAAAGAAAGAAATATTAATGTGAGAGAAACACATTGATTGGATGCCTCCTGCACATACCCTGACCAGGGCCCTGGTTGGAAGGAGCCTGCAACCAAGTACATGCCCTTGACTGGAATCCAACCTGGGACCCTTAGGTCTGCAGGCCAAGGCTCTATCCACTGAGCCAAACTGGCTAGGACATTTATGTTATTATTATTAACCATTTGTTATAAATGGAGGGTAGGGGGGCAATGACACTTGCAATGCTTAGATAACCCAGATTCATCTGGTTAACAAATCACTGCATTAAAACTTTAACCCTAGTCCATCCTATATAATAAAAGTGTAGTGTGCAAATTGTTCTCTCAACCAGGAGTTGTCCAGGAGTTCAACCAGGAGGCAGAACCAGCCAAGGGAAGGAAGGAAGTACCCAGCTAGCAGTCATTAGGGACCCTACCAGTGCACAAATTTCATGCACTGGACCTCTAGTTTTACCATAAATTTCATTGTTTCAAGCAAAAGCAATGGCTCTGAGTACATAATCATCTATTCAGGAAGAAGTGTTAGATACTTCTTGAAAAATAGGGAATATGATAGCTCTTAAACTTTAAAACAGAATCTTCTTATTAATTAGTATTTTTCTTCTTTATAACAAGAAAGACCCTAAAATGACTTTTTTAAATTATTACATTTTATGAGGCATAAAAATATCATTGTGTGAGTGCAGGAGATTCAGAAATTTGGTTTTTAACTGCTTTCACACAGACACAAAAAATTAAAGCATGTCTATGTCCTACTCAATAGTCAAGTCTCCTCTTGATTAAATGCCATTACAGTGGTACCTCGAGATACGAGTGCCCTAACATACGAGATTTTTGAGACGACCCACCAGTTTACCATGATTCGAGCGTCTCATAGTTTCCCACGCCTCAAAGTTATGGAATGAATTAAACTCTCGTATCTCGAGGTACACTGTATTTAGAAAATATAATAATAAAAAAAAGACTCAATTTGCCATGCAATTGCAGTACTTGTCACACATGCCCATTACATATCCAGCACACCTTTGCTGGTACTTTGCCAAGAATGTGAAAAATAAAGAATTAACTAAAGAAAGACGTGGAATGTGTAAGCTCCTATAAAAAGGCCCCTCTGTTACTGCCTCCAGGAGTAAAAATCCTCAGTGTGGGTCATTGAAACTCCTAGGGGGTCCTGGAAATGTTTTGCTCTCACAGAGGAACAAAAGGACAGTAAAATAAATGACCCTTGATCTTATGGAAGTTGAAGAATTCAGCCACTCTGTATTGTGTAGCCGAGTTAAAAAAAAAAATGAGATTTCTAATTTTGATGGATTTCTATGGGGGGAAACTGCATTGATTTTGTGGAGCTTTTTTTTCCATTTATCTCTGAAAATTTATTCCGTTTTCAAGATTATTTAAATTACTAATCATAACTTTTGTGTGACTTTCCATGTCAATTGGCATTTTAACTGCATTAAACAGTCTATCAGTTATAAATATTTAAAGGCAGAAAGACAGCTGCTTTCATGGTTGTTTTACTACAGCAGAGAGAATGGACTATGTAATTTTTAATGGCACACTGTACTAAAAATAATGCCGGAAAAAAAAAATCTCTCAAAGTGTTTTGCTCACTACCTATCAATCACAAAATTTTACCAGGTAAATACTAAATTAGTTAAAAATAATATTTTGCAAAATAGCCATTAAACAAGCGATTTTCCAGAAAATAAAAGGTATATGGATAGTAAGTAAAATATAAAAGCGTTGCTTACATCAAAATTCCATCTATTGTTTCTGTCCATTAGAGAATAGAAATTATATTGGAGATTTCTATTTCCTATAAAATGGCCTAGAACAGTGGTTCTCAACATTTCTAATGCAAAGACCCTTTAATACAGTTCCTCATGTGTGGTGACCCCCAACCATAAAATTATTTTTGTTGTTACTTCATAACTGTCATTTTGCTACTGTTATGAATCGTAATGTAAATATCTATGTTTTCCGATGGTCTTAGGTAACCCTGCTAGCAGTTCTCAACCTGTGGGTCATGACTATAGAGCCTAAGACCATCGGAAAATACAGATATTTACATTACAATTCATTAACAGTAGCAAAATTACAATTATGAGGTAATTTCTTTGCAAGAAATGTGTGCACTGGGCCTCTAGTTGAGTAATGAGAGACAAAGTCTCAGTTCCTTCCGTGAAAGAACTTACATTCTAGCAGGGAAGACATGTAAGCAATCAGGGCCACCTCACTCAGAATGGGAAGGTCACACAATACTTCCCAGTAAAGTAGATTTTGAGCAGAATCTCCCCACTCCAATATTAGGTACAATCATCCCAGTATCTCAAGTAATAACTGTTCTTTATTGAGGCTGTTGAAATGCCAAGCACAAAAAAACACCTCCCTAATTGTTCTGCACACATCAGTACTAATCCTCAAGCAAGCTTTTGGCTTATGCATCTGAGATTCTAGAGGAATAAAAAAGTTAATATCTTGCCCAAAGTTATATAGATAGAATTATAAGGTTAGGATTCAAATCCATCACAAATCACCCCAACTCCCCATCCCTGTCTGCCTAGCTTAAAAGTCACCCTCTCATCTCCAAAGCACAGAATCCTTCCTTGCTGATACAATTTTTTTCAGCCAACAAAAGCAATGGAAAAATATCTAAGTGAGATTAAACACTTGTTTAACTATCTCCCTAAATGTTTAAGTAAACTCTGTCTATTTTTAGGACAACTGCTTTTACTAATTACTGTGGCCCTGTAGTTTTTAGCAATTACAGTGGCCCTTATAAAAATTCAGAATGCAAATCAGGCCTTCTGGAATTTTAATATGTTGCCAACAACCCCTCTCAACTACAAATATATGGATGTGAATCACAATACTCTCAGCTAGGGGTTATCTGAAAATTTTACAAAGTTATAATAATAACGTAGCATGTGTTAGCTCCTGTGATCTTCAAAATGGGATAGGAGGTTATAGAAAAGAAGAAAAATGTGAAATCAAAAGCAATCTAGTTGAAGAGTCCAAGGAAAGTTTAGTTGGGAAAATTGAGAATAACTTTCCCAAACAAATAGGGGTCACCAAGAGAGGGTTCCTCCCTTTATTCCTCCCGAAGGGTTTTTGGACAAGTCAGAACAGAAGAACTGTTATAATAGAGTTGCTTAAGCCATTGAATATTAACTCTTCATTAATAAAATATTGATGATATAGTTAAATAACATCATATCTTTTAAAATATTAATGCTTTTAATAAACTTAAGCCTTATATTGTAATTAAATATATAAAAATATATGAATATATATCCTTACAAGAATTGAAGAGGCTGAAGCACACCCTTAAAGTCTCAATGCCTACTGACCTACACGATATTATAAACTACATATAAAAGACTAACAACTGAATTTACTCACAAAATACACAGCATGGTCCTTTTATTGCAGACACTTTTACAATCACTTCAGGCCTATGAGAGGCCCATCCATCAATCAGACAGTTAATCAAAACACACTGAAAGTCCTATCAAGTCAGGGTTCTGAAAGGGTTTTAACTTCGCCTATTTAAACATTAAAGATGCCTGGGTTCTAAGAGTTGAGTTGCTTCTACATAGAAGATGAATTATCTTTTTTATGAAATACATTGCCCCCTGTTATTCAAAGTGGGGTCAGCCAATCAATCAACTTTTTGAAAAGCAATTCATTCCAAATGTTTATCAAAAAAAAAAGAAAGAATGAATGAAAGAAAGAAAGCTTAAAAGAGAGGTAACAGTGTAATAACAATGTTTATTTTGTTCTTCTAAAATTTCTACAGAAATGAGTTATATTCAGAAAGATGAGAACTTCAAATGACTCTAAATTACTACAGAGCCATTATGCATTGGGGAAGAAATAAGATGAGCTAAAATTGTGTCAACCAACTTGACTTCTCTTCCTGGAATAATTACATATTCAGCCAGCAAAATGTGCACTTTTATATGAAGTCTCAAACATCCATGTGTCTCTTTAAGTAATTACTCAAGCCTAACTACAACCCCTACAGCTGGAGGAAGAAAACCCATCTTCAACTTCATTGCCTCTAAGGCTCACATCACATTACAAATTTTATTTTGGGATAATAAACTCTTTGTTTTCAATCAATCCCTAAGACCACAGACATTTATAAATACCTGTTTAAGCTCTAAATTCCATTGCACATCATTTCCCTTAGAGATAGTTTACATGACTAACATCAACTGAATAAGTGTTCCAAAGCTAGTGTATATTTAGAAATTAGAGGTAGAGGTCATATAAAATTTTAAAGGTAAATTAATTTGGAAAACTAAATGTATTCATCACTACACAGTTCAATTCTACCTTTCCAAACTGTTTGAATAACTTAATTTTTATAGCTTTATTGCCACATTCAATGCTTCAGAGGAAAGAAGAAACTAAATATAAGCAAGACTACACTCCGCTACTCATGGTCAGACCAGCAAAGAACCCTCACACTCCCAGCTACCTCCCTCAGCTCCACTTAGTCATTCTGTGCTCTCAAGGTGGCATTTAGCAGAGTTGCACAGAATTAGCTAGGACCTGCCCTGTCAGGAGTGACCACTTCTCTCATTGGTTCTTCATTCTGCCACTTTTGAGCTATCTGGCTTTGGGCAAGTTACTGACCCTCTCTCTATGCCTCAGGGTTCCCAACTGCAAAATAAGAATGCCAACAAACACATAGATGAAATAATGTATGCAAAGCACTGCAAGCAGGACCATAGTATGAAAGATTCCAACATATATTAGGTATTGTTGGCCTAGTGCTTCACCCTTTTCAAGTCATGCCCACCAGCCAATCAGGAGCAAGTATGCAAATTAACCCAACCAAGATGGCTGCAGCCACAGAGCAAGCAGGAGGCTTGGGTTGCCCCCAGTGATGGAAGGAGCCAAACTTTCCACATACACTGGCAGGCCCAGGCCTCCACTCAAGGCTACAAAGTTGCAATTATAGAAAATAAATAAATCCCAGATACTAGGGCCTCCTCTTGGGTTGCTGGGGCTGTGGCCAGCCTGCAAACCACCACAGCCCCTTGCCCAAGCTGCCCATGTCCTAAGGGAACTCCCACCCTGATCTGGGCACCCTTCAGGGCAAACTAGCTGGCCCCCACCCATGCACCAGGCCTCTATCCTATCTGATCCTAATAAAAGTATAATATGCAAATTGACCATCACTCCAACACACAAGATGGCTGCCCCTATGTAGTCAAAAATGGCTGCCCCCATGTGGACACAAAATGGCCATCACAAGATGGCCAGCAGGGAAGGGCAGTTGAGAGGGACCAGGCCTGCGAGGGAGGGCAATTGGGGGCAATCAAGCATGTAGGTGAGGGTAGTTAGGGCAACCAGGCCAGCAGAGCCGGGAAGTTGGGGGCAACCTGGCCTGTAGGGAAGGGCAATTGGGAGGGCAGTTGGAGGCAACCTAGCCTGCAGGGTAGGGGCAGTTACGAATTTCGTGCACCAGGCCGTGTGTGTGTGTGTGTGTGTGTGTGTGTGTGTGTGTGTGTGTATTTAATCTGAATATTACAACTACATTGTAACAAGCACTCCACTGGTCATATTTAAAAAAATTGACTCAGAGAATTTGATGTTCAATGATTTTCCCAGGTTGGCATAGCTATCAAATAATAAATCAAGACTAAGTCCCAAGTCTTTTTATATTTGATCCAAAGCCCTTTCTACAACGCGATGCTGCATCCATGAGAGCACTCCTGGAGTGACTGGGAAGATCTCTGTGAGACTCCCCACATTTCATTTTCCTCACTCTAGAATGTTGGGGTACCAGTAAGAGAAGGAATACGGATTCTCTAAAACCTGGTTGGCTATTCTATTATGGTATTGACAATGGTGGTGAATATTCACTATTATTATTTCTCATTTAAGAAAAGCCAATTATTTCCAAGATGGCAGAAACATAAAAAAATCATAAATGGTTGTCCTTTCCTGACACTAAGCTTTGAGGTGGCCTTTTACGCAGCAACAGATAACAGAAATACCCCCATTATCTGCAATGAATTGTCTACTCTTCACACACTCTGGGAAGTCATCAGAGGTTCCTAAGAAATGAACGGGCCTGCCCCCAGCCCAGGCTAACGGGAGGAAGGAAAGTATGGAACATGTTTGATAATGAATAGAAAGGAAACATACAGCAATTAGAATTTGGAAAGAAAGAATGGAGGGAGGGATACGTGTTTGTATGTACATATTTGTTTAGTATGTTTGGAAGCCAGGAAGAAAGAAGGCATGGGGATGGGAGATAATGTGAAAATGTGGAGGAAGGAAATGTGAACATGCTACCCAGAGGCAGACAGAACCCTGCGTGTTTTCTGGACGAGACCAGAAAACACAGAGGCTGCCTGCACCATGAGAAGGGAATGGCCACCTTTCTCCAGACCCCTGAGAGGCATCTGCTCTCTTGTAGGTCTGAAGCTGTCCTTGAAGAGCCACCTGAGGAGAAGCAAAACTGTCTGCCCCTCAGCAGTTCACAGACTTCATTAAAATGGGGAGCGGTAAAAGGACACAGCTCACACCATGATCTCTGGACACGACGCGTGGGTTCTCTGCCCGGCTTCCCCACTTTCACGCTGTGAAATCTTGGCCAAGTTATCTCCATGCTCTGTGTATCTGCAACAAAGGCGGATATTAATAGCTCCCGCCTCCGAGGAATAATAAATAAGTTAAACCATGCAGTTCCCCTTAGAAGAGTGCCTGCCAGTTAGCAATGCTCAAGAAGTGCTGGCTATTAATATTAATGTCATTTTCCAGCAACCACTCCATGGCTCTGCCTGCTTTAGGATTTTGCCACGTGGCTCCACCCTAACAGCACTGCACCAAGAGTCCCACTAGAGCTGGGGACGTGTTAGAGACCGGTAAGCCTTTAGTTACCTAACTCAGTGTACTCCCCAGTGCCACACTTTTAACACATCCTTATTTATCTCCCATCCCCATGTCTCCTTTCTTCCTGGCTTCCAAACATACTACACAAATATGAACGTACAAACACATATCCCACCCTCCATTCTTTCTTTCCAAATTCTAATCGTTATATGTCTTCTTTCTACTCATTATCAAACATGTTGCACACTTTCCTGAGCCAATGTCCAATCCCAGTAAGTGCTCTGTTGACAATCCCAGTAACTGCCACGTAGCAATGATTAACCTTTATCCTCCATTTTTTAAGTGTTCACTTATTTTCTTACTTCTCCAAATCATACCTTCACACCTTCCTTATTCTTAATCTTCTCTGCCTGCTGTTTTCTTCGATAGATTATACAATTGCTCAAGTCTGCACACCCTAAAAATATCCTTTTAAGTCTGTTACCCTCCCTGGTTAATACTAGACATTTCTCAAATGGCTGTGCCTTCACCTCTTCATCTACAAATACCTTGACATCTGACTTCTGTTTCAATCATATTTCAGACGCTCTCTTTCAACAAAGACTCTTGGTGTTGGGGATGGGATATGGGTGTGTGTGTGTGTGTGTGTGTGTGTGTGTGTGTGTGTTCAACCGATGTGTATGTTTTTGGATGTCTCATTCCCCTTGGTCTTTAACATTCGATGTGGCTGCTGCTTTAGTGTTGAGACATTGTGTGTTGTGTGGTCCTGCACTTTTCTCTGCCTCTCTCACTCCAAGTGAATTGTCTCTGTTGGCTCCTTTCTGACTTAAATTATGTATTGTTTTGTTGCTATCTCCATTATCATTTTAGGTGATCATTTGTAACTGGCCGATTTATTTATAGCCTTTGTGCCTAATCATTTTTTAACGTGTTTAATTTGATTGTGAGATACATTTTGTTCACCACATTTATCACTCTCTGTAGCCTGCTCTTGATGATGGATGACTCCCGTGTGGTTAATGAATCACCTTGTTCTTGACTTGGTCTGGGGGTCCTGTAGGAGACAGGACCCAGAACCACGACAGCTGCTCTCCTGAATTCTTCCTTTCCCATCTTTATTGAGGTAAAACGGAAAACTAAAATTGCACATATTTAAAGTGTACAACATAATGATTTCATATATGTATGAATTGTGAAAACGATATCTGTGGGAACCTCTTTCACGTCCCACATGATTCAGGGTTTCCGTTCAGGATTCGGGTTCTGGAGGAGGCTGCACGCAAATGAAAAGAGAAACTAGAAAACTATTAATTTGGTGATATTGGAGGGCCAGACAGGAGCCTTCCTCTAGTAGAAAGACTACGCTCTACTCTGGCCTTTCTATCCCTTTTATTAAGACTATGGGACACAGCCATGACCTTTAGGCAGGAAATTACAAGAACAGAAATTAACATGAAACCAACAGGTAGAGGCTAACAATGTTTCAACTAAACAGTGAGTGATTAGCTCTGACTTTCAGAGCAATTAACGGTGACTGGCTTTCTGGTCTCCTGTCCACATCTTTCTATTAGTGAGACAATGTTTGGTTTCCGGCATCTACCTAATTCTGACACCTCAAATTCAGAATCCCAGACTCTGGCCCCTACTCCTAAACCCCAAAAATGCATTGTACAGGTTTTGGTAACATACCTGAAGAACCAGCATGCCTGGTGTGTCTGCTCAAATACTCTCTCTCACACAGAATCGTTGATATTGTATTTTAATGTGTCTGGACTTGTAAAAGTATTGTGAGATTATGTGAGCTGTTTAACTTTTTGCTAATTCAGTAGAAAAATGCATATATAAGTGTATATATACTCTGCATTGACTGTGGGATTCTTGCAGACACATGAAATTATATTACAGTTGTAATGAGAAAGAAGACATTTCCCAAGGTCCTATTATTAATTTTTTGAAACTTACCTATTTCATATGATTCAGTTTCTTGTTTTCACTGTTAAACACAATAAATATTGTAAGGTTTGTTAAGGATGCTGTTGTTATAATTTGAAATAATATGTTTCTTTTGTGTATGGTATTGCTATATTAGCATGCCATGAGCTGCAGTCAATATATGAATATTTATTCTGTATAATCCTTTTTTAAAAATCACCTTTACTGAGATATGTTAGCTACTATAAACAGCACCTATTCTAACAGGAGTACAACTTGATGAATTTTGATAAATGAATAAATCCATGTAACCAACCACCATTGTCAAGATAGAGAACATTTCCATCCTACACAAAAGTCCCTATGTGCCCTGCCATTCATTTTCTAATACAAAAAATAAAAGTATTTTCAATGGTTAGTGATTTTTTTAACATATTTTCTGGAAGGAATGGTTTTTGTTGTTGTTTTAGAGGAAAGTTAACATGTACAGAATGTAAAGAAACTATCAAATCTATGCCCATGCACAACATGTTATTTAATAAAAATGTTTATGAGAAATATGTGGAAATGTTTCCCGTAGGTAGATTCTTATCATTCTCATCTTTCTAAGCCATTTTTACACTCAGCACAAGAATCCTTTCTTAATATTTTCACCCACAGCCTGATTGAACTTCTCAGGAGGGCAAGCAGGTAGCAACATGCTCATTTCCAATGTGTTGACTTTACCCAGTTTCTTTTCAGAACTTTTCACTATTGTAGGTACCACACAAAATGTGAGATGTCGTCCAACAATGCATTATGCTCTTTGCTTACTAAGGTACCATATTGAGAGTAGGAAGAAATAGAACTTGATTAGAAAGTGCTTTACCTACCACCTGGACCTTCCAATCTGTTTTCAACGCATGACCTCTACTGCTTGCAGAGACCATTAACATCCTAGCATGCTATGATAATATTCAGAAGGCAAAACCTAGTTTTATGTTTCCTCTAACTACACAAAGTTCTTGCAGTTTTTATTTCAATTGGCTTGTAAAGTTATAAAAAGTAAAAATATTGTGATGGCGTTTAACAAGTTAAGAGTAAATTAATGCACTCTCTCCTCTATTAGGCAAATTTGCAAGGCTATGGAACATTTAGCACTTTCTCCTGGATAGCACACAGCATTTTATATGCAGATGAATCATGGGCTTTAGTGAACTTTTGCCTCACCTATGCCTTAAAGCACAAGATAAGCAGTGAATTTTTTTTTTTCAATTGCAAAGCTGATTTGTCGGTAGGGAAAGAAGCCAATTCACTCCTTCATATGAAACGCAATTTCTTGTCATGTCATTGAGGGTGTTCTTATTCAAAGTGAGCAAAGAAGTGCTCATTTTGATTTCAAATTAAAATGTTTAATGCATTCAATTAATTCCTCATATGAAAAGTGACTGTAAAATCCCAGGCAAACAAATGAGTACCGTTTTCCTGTCACAATTAATGAATTACACTTTCTTATCTTGTGATAGTTTCCATTCATTTACATTAATTCTGTCTGAGTCAAAAGATAAAAATCATTTTTCATTTTTTTAAAAACTTCCAGTCAGCCAAACTAAAGTTATTGCAAAATAATTCATTTTTACCTCATCTATTGTCCTTCTTGCTTAGAGAGCTCAATGCACAATCTGCTTAATATCTCGGGGTAAATTTGAAAATATATTTAAGGTACATAACTTTAACATTTTCTGCACGTTTCTTCTTAATTACTTAGAGACTTTAAAGTCAATCCTCTTATAAGTTGACTCAAATGTCTTAAGAGTATAATAAAATAGTATATGCAGAGGTAAGAGAAATAGAAGTATTTGCCTTTTAAATAATAGGTTGAAAGAAAAATAAAGGAAGAGAAAAGGAAAGGGAGAGAGGCATCAGGCTGTTCCAATACTTTTCTTAGCAATGTTTTTCCACTCAGGGACTCAGTTTCCCTAAGTCTGTTGAATGCCATAATGCACATGCCCAATCTTTTTATCTGTTTGGTGTCATTCCTGACTCATACCACATTTCTTTCTGCCCTTCAAGGACCCAAATGACCCAACATATCACCATTTCTGCCCCTTCTCCTTGTCTTCCCATGTTTGTGTTATAGCTCTTCCAGAAGAGAAATCGTGTGGCCGCCTTAAAATCACTTAAATCACTGGTCGCCTTATCGAACTATATCACCACTTAATTAGAAAAAGGGAGGACAGGTCAGAAACAGCAACAACTATTTGTAAGTTCTGGAAAGTCAATAGGAGAACCGGATAAAGGGGGTCAAATGTATCATGACAGAAGGAGATTTGACTTTAGGTCAATATACAGAGGTCATTTTGTTTACCAATGTCAACCCATTAAATTTAGTAAAAAACACTTCATTCTAATCATGTAAAAATACCAACATTTTAAATAATTTTATCTTATCCCTTAATGTTAACGAATCAAAGATAACCCCACTATCAACTAAAATAAATATTTTTATTTCACTTCAAAATTGTTTTCAAAATACTTGAAGTATCAGATTGTAACTTTTAAAAAAATACACCAACAACCCTTAGAAGGAGGAACCAAGATGGCAGCATAGGTAAACACCTAAACTGCTGCCTCGCACAACAATTTCAAAACTACAACTAAAAGACAAAACAGACATCATCCAGAACCACAGGAAGGCTGGCTGAGTGGAAATTCTACAACGAGAAGGAAAGAGAAAAGGATACTGAGACTCAGAGGAGCTGCAGGAGGCAGAGGTACAGAGGTACGCATGCACAAAGAGCTGGCAACTGAGTGTGCAGCTGGCTTTCTCAAACGGGAGGGAGAAAAAGCTCCTGACTGCTCTGAACTCCAGTTCCAGGCAAGATTCTGGGGACCCAGACTCATTTGGGGAGAAACTGGACTGTCTAGCAGCAGGCAAAATTTGAGGGTGGCTTTCCCTCAGAGGTGCTTGCAGCGATTACCATGGGACACTGAGAACAAGGGGCTTCTTAGGGCAAGGCTGATGGGAAGCCAGTGCTGTCTGCTCCACCCTGAGACTCTACCCCATCCAAGCTGATCACAGAGGCTTTTGCAAGTCTTGTCTCATCAGGGTGTCTCCAGCACAGAAGTTCTCCCAGCATAGACACAGCTGATCCTCACAGCCAATTGGCCTGGAGGTCAATTCCCCCCAGTGATACCAACAACAACCAAGACTTAACTACAACAGACTGTGCACACAGCTCACAAAGGAGTGCACCAAGAATATCCACATCATGTAACTAAGGAGGCTGAGCCACTGGGCCCTGTAGGACACCTAGCACACAAAGCCACTCTATCAACTCAGGGAAGCAGCCAAAATGAAAAGACAAAGAAACAGGTCACAAATGGAAGAAATGGAGGAAAGCAAACAACTGGACATAGAGTTCAAAACAACGGTTATAAGGTTTTTCAAGAATTTCCTAAAAAAGACCAATAAATTTAGCGAGACCCTCAAGGATATGAAAAGGACCAACTAGAAATTAAGCACCTACTGACTGAAATAAAAAATAATATACAGAGATCCAACAGCAGGCTGGAGGATCACCAAAATTAAGTCAAAGATTTGAAATACCAAGAAGCATAAAACACCCAACTGGAAAAGCTAAAAGAAAAAAAAGAATCCAAAAATATGAAGATAGTATAAGGAACCTCTGGGACAACTTCAAGCATACCAATATCCAAATTATGGGAGTACCAGAAGAAGAGAGAGAGCAAGATACTGAAAACCCATTTAAAGAAATAATGACTGAAAACTTTCCCCACCTGGAGAAAGAAATAGACTTACAAGTTTAGGAAGCACACAGAACCCCAAACAAAAGGAATCCAAGGAGGACCACACCAAGACCCATCATAATTAAAATGCCAAGGGCAAAAGACAAAGAGAGAATATTAAAAGCAGCAAGAGAAAAATAGTTAGTTACCTACAAGGGAGCACCTATACGATTGTCAGCTGATTTCTCAACAGAAACGATGCAGGCCAGATGGGAAGGGCAAGAAATATTCAAAGTGATGAATAGCAAGAAACTACAACCAAGATTACTCTACCCGGCAAAGCTATCATTCAGAATTGAAGGGCAGATAAGAGCTTTACAGATAAGAAAAAGCTAAAGGAGTTCATCACCGCCAAACCAGTATTATATGAAAGGTATTCTTTAAGAAGAGGCAGAAGAACAAAAAGGTAAAGATAAAAATTATGAACAATACCTATCTATCAACAAGTAAATCTAAAAACCAAGTGAATAAAAAATCTGATGAACAGAATAAACTGGTGAATAGAGTAAGGAGCATAGAAAGGGAATGGACTGATAATTTTCAGGGGGAAAGGATGGGGGGGTGCAGGAAGAGACTGGACAAAAATAGTACACCTGTGGATGAGGACAGTGGCGGGGAGATAAGGGCAGAGGGTGGGGTGGGACCCAGGTGGACGGGAGCTAGGGAGGAAAAGAAGAGGCACAATTGTAATAATCTGAACAATGAAGTTTTATTTTAAAAAATAAAAAATACACTAAGATTTATCTATTTCTTACTATTTTTTGCACTGTATATTTAATGCAGGGATCAATGGGGAATGCAGTTAATGTTGGCACTTCCATCTTTTTTATCAGCTACATGCTAATATACACTTATGCCAGTATTTTGTATGTAGACATGATGAAGAAAACCAGAAAGAAAGAAAGCAGTAGAGCCTATTTGAGCATCTAAAACGGAACCTAGGTCGGTACTGCAGGTATATAAAAACTGTCACCTGCATTGCCATCATAGGGCAAGAAGCGCTCGTGTCATTAGGGCCGAGTTAGATGCTTCAGCACGTCTGCCATTAAGCTCCAATGACTCAAGTTTAGGGTAATTTTCAAGCTGGCTATTTACCTTGGACACTTGCTAATTTTGATATTACCAATCAATAAGTCCTATACTCTTTCTTTGTTTATTAACCTATTTTGTTCTCGGGTTATATTCGTGGACTATAAAACCAGGAAGGAAATTCTGACTTGCACGTGCCTCTGAATACAAATGGCCTTGTCTCCTCTCAGGTGTTATATTCTTCAGAGGATGCAAACAATGATTTAACATTTTTTCCAATAGCCGAAGCCTAACTTCCCCCGAGGAGAAGAAATATTGAAGGATAAGATGAAATTGGATCATTTTAGGAGCATTCATTACTGGATATGCCCAGAAGTCCCTGCATTCACTCTGCTGCTTTATTTAGATGCTCTGTTCAGAGCTTAAAAATATAAAAGGAAATGACAGAATGGAAAAAGACAAGAAATTGAACATCATTAACTCATTTACTAGGTGAAGTAAACTTTATTCAGCTAGATAGAGATGTATATATGTGTATAGTCACACACAATACACCCATTGAATTTCACTTTTTCTCCATGATCACTACAGAATATAGAAACAGATAAAAATATTTTAAAGTAACTGAAAATATCCAACCCAAAATATTAATATTCTTCATATTAAAAATAATAGACATATAAACAGCTACAACTATATATACATGCATACATATGCATGTACATAACTCTGTACTTTATACACATATACATTTATTTTCTGTCAGGTGTGTGGCAATATATAAGGTTTCTAGTCAATCAATTATGGGTTGGCTTTACTTCTGATCCATTTTATTTGTTTTAGATCAAATGGCTATTTCCAGCCAAACAGAAAATTCTTCCAACTAAACTACTTTGGTGTCCAGAAGAGTCTAGCCATTTACTCCAACTAGATATGTCATATCTAAATACCCTTGCTTCTTATAAGCAATATGCTTGGATTAAAATGTTTTCCTGCCACACGAGCTATCCTAATTTAGCAGCTTTATTGAGATATATTTCACATGCCATAAATTCATCCATGTAAAGTGTATATTTCCATGGTATTTCGCATATTAACATAATTGTACAACTATCACCACAGTCACAATCCAGTTACTTTCTATTGTCCTCATTCCCCATTCATTAGTCCTAGGGAATGTACTTTCTGTCCCTATAAATTTGCCTCATTTGAATGTTTTCATAAAAGTAAAATCACACAATATGTGGTTTTTTGTGAGTTTCTTTCCAGTAGCATAATGTGTTCAAGGTGCATCTCTATTGTCTCAGGTGCCTGTACTTTCTCTTCATTGTCAAACAACGCTCCATATGAACACAACACATTTTCTTAACGTGTTCATCACAGACATTTGGGTTCTTTCTGTTTTGGGGCTAGTAGGAATAATGCTGTTGTGAACACTCCTATACAAGTTTTTACATATGTATATGTTTTTCTTTCCCTTGGTTTATACCTAAGAGTAGATTGCTGGCTCAGGTGGTAACTGTATCTTTGACATTCTGAAGAACATCCCAGCTGTTTGCCAGAGAGTCTGCACCATTTACCTTCCTACCAGCGGTGTATGAAGGCTGTGATTTCTCCACATCCTCATCAACAGTTATCTGTCTTTCTTATTACAGCCATCTAGTTGGTGTGAAGTAGAATCTTATTATGTGTTTTATTTGCATTTCCCAATGGATAAAGATGTTGAGTATTTTTTCATGTGTTTACTGGCCATTTGTATATATTTTGGAGCAATATCAATTCATATCCTTCATCCATTTTATTAGATTGTCTTTTTATTGTAGCTTTGTAAGAGTTCTTTGTATATTCTAGATACAAGTCATCTACTAAATATGCGACTTGAAAATATTTCCTTCCATTCTGGTTTGAAGTACAAAATTTTAAATGTTGATGAAATCCAATTTATTCCTTTTTTCTTTCCTTGTTTGTGCTGCTGATGTCATATCTAAAGAACCATTTAGTTATTTGACAATGGTCTTCTTGCATTTCAATACAGCACTTCTAGACAGAAGACAGTGCTAAAATTATTGGGGGGGGAATGAATTTTCTATTAAAAGTATAATTTTAACTCAGTGCATTCATGTCCATGCTATTACATGTTGTTTTTTTTAATGGTAGAATGTAATTGAAAGCCAGAGCTGATAAATCACAGGGTTATCTGTCTCATGGGCAAATGGAATTTTTTCGAAATAGTATTGGAAAAAGGAGCAAAATATTTGGAATTCAGCATTGTCCAATGGTGAAGAATATTCTCCGAAGGAAGAAATTGCACATAGAAGGAAAGAAAAGCAATCCATAAGCTTGTATGCCATTTTAGCCGCCAGCTCATTATACCACAGGGCAAAAATCACATGGAGATTTCAGCCTAGCATCTGCACTGACTGGATTTGGCAGCATGGCCCAGGCCAGGCATTGACGGAATAGAATTCTGAGGCTTCCTTTCTACTATTTAAAAATGTGTATAAGTAAGAATATTTCATGATTACCCACTATCTGTACAATAAATGAGACTCAGGCACACCAATAGCTGATGACTACAAAATATCTCACAATTTATCTCTATATACTTCAAACATGCTTGTCAGGAGACAAACTTTGATTTATGTTCTTGAAATTACATTCATTTCCATCTCTTAAATCAAGTTTTGAGCTTCCTTTTTAAATTTACCCTGTATCAAGCATTCATTATTTTCTCATAGAGCTTCGGCTATAGCCCTTTATGGCAATCTAAAGAAACTATAGCAAAAAGCTCATATAGATTGACTCTGTTCAACCAACAGTGAAGCCCTATTCAGGGAATTAGTCAACGATCAGTTGATGTATATCTACACAATCTGAAATATTTTATTTTCCTTGCTTTTCAGAATTGAATGCTACAAGATAGCTTTTGTGAAAAACCATAAATCCATAATTATAGAATGAATAGCACAGGGTAACATATGGGACATCATTTCAATTATTGGGAATTTTTTACAGGTCCTGAGGAAATTCCATAGGTGATGTATGCTCCAAGGTGAGCAGGTCTCATTTCACACAGTTACAGTGCCTGGATTTCATATGGACTCAGATATATCATACATGATAAGCATGTGTTGAATTGAGCTGAAGTAGCTCGGGGTTCCTTTTTTCTCCCCTCTGATGACTTGCTGCTAAATAAAAACGATATTCAGAGCACTCAAAACGGGGTCATAAGTGGTATATAGACTTTCCTCGGAGAGATGCTAAACATTGCAATGCTGCTTTTCATCAGCACTGTTAAAATTTTCCCCTATAAAAACCGACTCTGAAAAATGCAATAACCCAAGAACAGAGAAACCAGATTGGATACATGCGGAGAATTTGTCATTCAAAAAAATTATTTGGTCTCTACACTACTTATCTATCACTGTAATCCTCTTAGCTAAAGGTACAAGATAAGTGAATAATGTTTGAGAGAGTAAGGACTAAGGAATATCCAACACAATAACATATATCAGAATGAAAGTGAAAATAAAAATGGTCACCCATCGAAAATCCTAACTGAACAGCTTTAAATAGATTTTAAAATAGATGGCTTTTTCGAGGTGTTCAATCCTTCTGGCGGTCAACATGAAAATATTACCAAAAGTTTGAAAAAATAGCCCTATGATTTTACTGAGTAATATCACTTAGAGGAATGTATCCTTAAAATATAATGTCTCACCCAATGACATTTACAGAAATCTTCTTTCCAACATCAGGAGCTCATTAACAGGAGATTGCTTTTTTTCTTTATAATCACATGACCATTGCAATCAGGTTTAAAAAATGTTATAAATATATATTAAGAGGAACACAATATTTTACTATATATTTTTATGGTTAGAAAGATAAACACTATTTGCAGTGGTTTAGGTGGTAAAATTGTGGAAAATTTTATGTACTGTGTTTATAATCAGAAAAAATATTATAAACATACTAAGGGCCTGATGAATGAATTTGTGCATCTCTGGGGTCCCTCAGCCTGGCGGGGCATTGAAGCCATTGGGACTATCTCACCCAGCCTTGGGGTAGGGACCACAGGAGGTTGGCTGTGGGAGCGTACTGATCCCCTAGCCGCCCAGCGGGGGGGGACGCAGGAACTTGGCCATCCATGGGAGGTTGGCTGTGAGAGGGCACTGACCACCAGGGGGCAGCTCCTACATTAAGCATCTGCCCCCCGGTGGTCAGTGCATGTTATAGCAACCAGTCAAATGGTCGTTCAGTCAATTGGTTATAAAGGTCACTTGGCTTTTAGATAGATGGATGGATGGATAGATAGATAGATAGATAGATAGATAGATAGATAGATAGATAGATAGATAGATAGATAGGTAGATAGATAGATGATAGATAGATATAGATAGATAGACAGTTCTACAGTACAAACCAATTGTATAAGAAATATACCATATGAAAGCATACATATTATTTCATTTTTGAAGAATATACTCTATAAGAGCAAGGAGTTTTATTTTGTTTATATTTGCATTCCAAGCACTAACACACTGCCCAGCCCATAGAAAGGGTAAAATAACTGGCATTTAAATGAACATAATCTATTGATCAATGCGGGACCCAGTGGGACTTTCGGTTCTCCCCTCCTAGAATTGTGCAGGATTCCAGCAATTAGCTGTATCTGTGACAAAGGAGCAACATTTTCACAAATCACCTTTTCGTTCTAATGGGAGAAACCAAAACACTATGCCTTTCAACCCTCTTATATTTAAGTATTTATCCTTCCAAAATGTAAAAGAAATGTACTTCATCTGGGTCTGATTTCATTTCAGAAAAGCTATCTTGTCAAAAATTGTATAATTTGGTCAAGGATGAACTAAAACATTTGGCTATATTGACTTTACCATTATGGGTTTGTTTCTTCATCTCCCCTTGCTAAAAATAATTGTCATAGTCTGTTCATTTTCATATGACCTTACATCGTAATTTGAAAACTGTCCCATGGCCATCTTCCTGTAAATATAACAGTAATAAATTATCCTTAAACCCACATCATGTACTGAAATAAGCCTTCATAAATCACAACACACACCACCACCACCATCCCCTCACCACACACACACACATACAACCTTTCCTTAGTGATTTGGAAGAAAAATAAAAATGGGCATTAGTCCAATGAAATAAGATAAACAATATAACCCTAATACAGTGGTACCTCGAGATACGAGTGCCCTAACATATGAGATTTTTGAGATACGAGCAGTCGAGCGAGCGATTTTTGCTTTGAAATTCGAGCAACAGTTGAGATACGAGTAATCACTTGGATCGGCCAGCTGCACACGACCCACCAGTTTACCGCTGCTCAAGCATCTCATAGTTTCCCACGCCTCAAGGTTACAGAATGAATTAAACTCGTATCTCGAGGTACCGCTGTATATAAAAACCCTGGGTCGTAACAACCAGAGGCTGACCAACTGGAAGTCAGTGCTGGCACTGCCCCCAAGCAAGCAGTAAAAGGCAAACAGGCAGGCAGGCAGAGAGTTTAGGGGTGATCAGGTAGGCAGGCAGAGGGATTAGGGGAGATGAGGTAGGCAGGCCATTGGTTAGGGTGATCAAGTAGGCAGGCCATTGGTTAGGGGAGTTCAGGGAGGCAGACAGCCCCTCACTGGGCTGATCCTGCCCCTAAGCAAGCAGTTAGGGGCACTCAGGTAGGTAGAGGGGTTAGGGGAGATCAGGTCAGAGATGGCTCCTCGCAGGGCAAGCCCTGCCCCACAGCAAAAAAAGAGGGAGGCCCAGGTCAGCCAAGCCATTGCACCTCAGCCTGTCACCTGCAGAGGGAGGCTCTTGGTGGCAGGGGAGCAGGGGGTGTGCTGCACCGATGGCAAGCAGTGGCAGGGGTGGGGGTGGGGCCAGCTGCTTGCAGCCCAGGGAAGGAAAGCCCCAATAGGCCCTGATCTCAGGCCAGGCCTAGGGACCTTCCCTGAGGGGTCCTGGATTGTGAGAGGGAGCAGGCCAGGCTGAGAGACCCCTTCTCCCGAGTGCATGAATTTTTGTGCACCGGGCCTCTAGTGTTACGATAATACCAAGTCCATATTCAGCAGAATTAACTTGTGCTCTAGTGATTTCCCTTCAAGGAATATTTTTTTTTAAATAACATCTCTCTCATTGTAATACCTTTCTTTCAAGAGCACAAAAGACTGCTGAATTTATTCATTACTTCTATAATTTTAAACACCATCACCAAGAACAAAAGAAAACGTGAATACGTTTTATGGAAAAATAATAAGCTGAAGGAAGTTGACCTAGTTATGTCTGAATCACCAGCTGCTTTTCATGCAATATCTGATGTCATTATGAAAGCCAGAACTCTCAGCTATAGGCACAGAGGGATGTCCACTGAAGTACAGTGTAAGCTAAAGAGCTTTGTGTGGTAAGCAAAGACCTGTCGCTGAGACACACACAATGCTCCAAGTTATTTCCGCAAACCACGTGTCAATGTCAATCAAAGGGAGAAACCCATAAGGAAAAGACAACATTTAAACTGTCGCTAGTTTAGTCACCACAAAGCCTGATTCTGAAAGCCCTCTCTCTCCCATAGGGAATCCCCAAAAAGGAGGAAGAAAATCACATCTCTTGAGAAAAGCAATGTTCCTTTCCTTGATAAACCAATAACATAAGGGAAAAAAATAAAAGATGGAGTATAGTTACTATTGCCTCACTATAACACTGATCTCTTCTCTGTCGAACTTCTTTTATTGTTTTAACTTGCTCTTAAAAACAAGAATTAGAATCTTACCATCCCTAGGCATAGAATCTCCGAATTAAAGATTTAAGGGCTCTAACACTTTATTTTGTTTTAAAGAGCAAGGTACTAGTAAATCTCTCTTCCACATCTATGTTCACCAGAGGACAGAGCTGTTAAAATTCAAGGAATTGCTTCCTGTTCCAAAACTTTCTAATTTAGTGAGTCATTCATTTAGCCACTCAACAGTATTAATACAGTATCTATCAATGCTAAAATAGTAACTTAAAAAATACAGTAGCTATATATGCTAAACTAGTAATTTAAAAAATCTTATGGATTTCAGATGGTAAAATAAACACAAAAAAAACAACACATTAAAAATAAGTGAATAAATTCACTTATAGTTGTGATAAGGAAGCCAACACTATTTTAAGAAAGGAATGGAATAGAGAGCACAGAACTCTATCCACATAAATATATTCAACTGATCTTTGACAAAGGACCCAAAGCAATACAACAGAGCAAAGATAATCTTTTCAACAAGTGGTACTGGGAAAACGACATTCTTATGCAAACAAAAGACAAAAAAATGTAAACCTAGACACACACCCTAACACTGAATCCCAGGCCTAAATGTAAAATGCAAAACTCCAAAACCCCTAGAAGATAACATTGGAGAAAACCGAGGTGAACTTCAGTGTGGCCCTACCTTTTAAAATACGATGCCGCCAGAACCGGTTTGGCTCAGTGGATGGAGCGTCGGCCTGCAGACTGAAAGGTCCCAGGTTCGATTCCGGTCGGGGGGCATGTGCCTTGGTCACGGGCACATCTCCAGTGTGGGGCGTGCAGGAGGCGGCTGATTGATGTCTCTCTCTCATCGATGTTTCTGACTTTCTGTTCCTCTCTCTTCCTCTCTGTAAAATGTTAATAAAATATATTTTAAAAAATAAATAAAAAATAATAAAATAAAATACGATGCCAAGGGCACAACTATTTAAAACACATTTGATGAGCTGGACTTCATTCACATTAAAAATTTCTGCTCTGTGAAAGACAATAGAGAGTAAGAAGGCAAACTACAGACTGGACGAAAATGTTGGCAACAGATACATCAGACAACAGCCTATAATGCAAATATGTGAAGACCTTTCAAAACTCAACAAGGAGAAAATAACCTTACTTAAAAAATGGGCCGGAGTCCTTCACTGACACTTCCCCAAACAATACATCCAGATGGCAAATGCATATTTTAAAATGTTGCACCTCATACGTCATCAGGGAAATGCAAATTACAACAAGATACCGCTACACACCTGCTAGAATGGACACAATCCAGAACACTGACAACGCTAAACGTTGGGGAGAATGTGAGACAAGCGATACTCTCATTCATTGCTGGGGAGAATGCAAAATAGCTCAGATCCTTTGGAAGACAGTTTGGCAGGTTCTGACAAAACTAAACTTACTCCATACCACGTGACCCAATAACCATACTCCTTGGCATTGATTTACTCAAAGGATTTGAAAACTTATGTCCACAGAAAAACCTGCATAAGGATGTTAACAGCAAATGTGTTCATAACTGCCAAAACTTAGAACCAACAAAAATATCCTTCAGAAGGTAAATAGATAAACTATGTTATATCCAGACAAGGGAATGTTATTCAGCACTGAAATGAAATGAGCTATCTAACCAGGAAGACATAAGAGCAACCTTACGTGCATATTACTAAGTGAAAGAAAAAATTGCAAAAGCTAAATACTGTATAATTCCAACTATATGTCATCCTGGAAAAGCAAAACTATGGAGCTAGGGTAAAGATCAAGAAATGTGATGAATAGGAGGAGCATACAAGGGTTTTTAGGGCAGTAAACATAGTCTGTATGATACCATAATGATAGATACACATTATTATACATCTGTTCAAACTCACAGAATGCACCACACCGTAAGTGAACCATGATGTTGAACCACACGTGTGTGGGGGTAGAGTGTATGTTGGAAATATCTGTAAGTGCTCCCTTACGTTTTCTGTGAACCTTCAACAGCTCTAAAAAATAAAGTTTTGATTTAAAAAATAACAAGAAGTTACATGGCCACACTGAACTTCACAAAATATCAGGAGGAGAAACTTTTTGGTAAAAAAAAAAAAAAAAAAAAAACTAGTAAATGGCCAAAATATTATATTAATTATGCATTTCTCCAAATTAAAAAAAAAAAAACTGGTCATTAGCATTCTCATCATCACCCTAACCTGATAGCAATAATTAGTGAGTAAAAGCGGTATTGTTTTCAGTTATGAAGTCAAATAGTATTATAATAACCACTATGCCAAATTCCTTTCTAAATTAAAAAAAAAAGAACTTGTTTATTTTCTCTTTTAGATATTCCACGGTTTCAGAGGGAATTAGTTACCTCCTGGAACTGTATGGTCTGTTTGTTTTTCTGCCCATAATTTCCTTTCTCGGGGAAATCAGTGATCAATGCCATCTGGACATCGCCTCTGACGATCAGATGTTTTCATTTCTCGATCATCTGCTCGGGCGAACTCCGGTTTTCCTTCCGTGTGGGCTTTCCCTGCCCTGAGAATGTGGGGCTGTTCCTGGCATCTGTTCCGCGTCCCCCTCTGGGACACCAGAGGCGCGCAGAGTGTGGGGGTCCTGGTGGGGCCTCCACCTGCTGCAGACCCCCTGCTCTCCCCCCCTCCCCCCCCCGCCGGCTCTCCTCAGGCTCTATCACCCACCGCCCCCCTGGGAACCGTGTGGTCCAGAGGGGTGCATGGCCCAGGACCGGCTCTCTGGCTCTCCGGAGGGAAATGAATGTTTCCTCATCAAAGCAGCGCTCAGTGCTCTGCGCTGGGTTGGAGATGGATCATTTCACCTCGGGAGCCTGCTTGGACCGGTTCCCCCATCAGAAGCCAAGTTTCGGAATTTAAAAGTTCGCTGGGGTCCAAACCAGTTTGGCTCAGTGGATGGAGCGTCGCCCTGCAGACTGAAAGGTCCCAGGTTCGATTCCGGTCAAGGGCATGTACCTTGGTTGCGGGCACATCCCCAGTAAGAGGTGTGCAGGAGGCGGCTGATCGATGTCTCTCTCATTGATGTTTCTAACTCTCTATCCCTCTCCCTTCCTCTCTGTAAAAAATCAATAAAATATATTTTTAAAGTTTGCTGGAGAGGTGGGTACCGGTTCCTCTTGAAATACTTTGCAATTTAAGATGAATTAGGCCTCCTCCTTCCGCCTCAGTCTCAGATTCCCTTTGAGCATTCGCAGGGCTCCTGATGAAGGAACCATATATATATGTATATATACGTGTATATATATATACATACGTGTATATATACGTGTATATATACATACATATACGTATATATACATACATATACATACATATATATACATATACATATATATATATATATATAATTGACTTTTTACAGAGAGGAAGGGAGAGGGATAGAGAGTCAGAAACATCGATGAGAGAGAGACATCGATCAGCTGTCTCTTGCACACTCCCTACTGGGGATGTGCCCGCAACCAAGATACATGCCCTTGACCGGAATCGAACCTGGAACCTTTCAGTCCGCAGGCCGACGCTCTATCCACTGAGCCAAACCGGTTTCTGCAGGAACCACTTCTTCATGCCACACCCACCTCGTGGCAGATGGGCTGCCCGCGCCCTCGGTCTCGGCTGTGGAAGGGGGGTATCCTCCTCCACGCTGCTCAGCGCGTTTCACTTACTGATTTGGCACCGGGGCCGCCTTCCCCCGCCAGCGCGCAGAGAGATGGCCGGCCGCGCCTGGGGGGTTACTCAGCATCATTTATCTTGTCATCCTTCCCGTCTCCTCCCTGTGCGTGGCCCCACCTCACTTGGCTTTCTATTTCCCACTAGAGGAAAACGTGACACTTTTATTTGTTAGCTCCTTCTCAGGAGGCGTGGTACGTGGCTTCCCAGAGACCTGAGAATAATTGAAGGCAGAGGGCATTCATCCTGAGCCACCAAGTAATCCAGTGGTTTGGTCTGGTTTATTATTATTAATTATTATTATTATTATTATTATTATTATTTATTATTATTATATTGGTAATGGGAGGAAGCAGAAACACTTCAAAACTGCTTCCCAAAGAAATGTACAAAATCGGTAAAAGATTAACAGAATTTCAGAGTAAATGTATATACATTTTATGAAGTTGTTTTAGTCTACCTTTTTTGCAACTATCACGTCATTTTTGTTTTGGGGTGGTTTTTTTTTTAGCTTTTATCCTCAGAAGTGGTTAGAAACTCCTAGAGATCCAAAACCGGTTTGGCTCAGTGGATAGAGCATTGGCCTGTTGACTGAAAAGTCCCAGGTTCAATTCTGGTCAAGGGCATGTACCTTGGTTCCGGGCACATCCCCTGTGGGGGAGTGCAGGAGGCAGCTGATCGATGTCTCTCTCTCATCGATGTTTCTAACTCTCTATCCCTCTCTCTTCCTCTCTGTGAAAAATCAATAAAATATATTTTTTAAAAAAAAGCACTCTAGAGAATGTCATACCAGCTTTAACTCCTCCTGGGACAATTGCTCATTTTTTTTTTCAAAGACTAATGTTTATTTCTTTTATTTGAATAAATTTTTATTGTTCAGATTATTACAATTGTTCCTCTTTTTTTCCCCTAACTGCTCATCTGATGGACGGGTAAGCACCATCCTTTTCACTGGCGTGTTCCTTCACCAGGTGCCAACCTGTGGACGGGCACCCCCTGGCTCTGCAGTGTGAGTGCTGTGGCTTCTGTGTCATGCAGGGACACATCTGGCAAGCTCTTGCCAGTGACAGGTGAAGAGTTGCTGCCCTCTCTGCCACCCTGCATGTGTGGGTCACACACCTTTTGGGGGGCAGGGTGACAACTCTTAGTGAAAGAAGACTGATAACCGTTCATTCTCCCCTCAGGGGCTTCTGACAATGCCCTCTCTCTGGCTATCCACAGTGGTCACCCTTTCTTTAAAGGATTTATTCAAAACTCAACTTCTCAGAGACACTTCTCTTACGAAGCTTTAAAAACATTAACCTCTATTTTCCACAGTGCAAACACCCCCATGCTGCCTCTTTCCCCCCCCCCCCCATTAGGTTTATTATCATCTGTGTCAGTTCCGGTCTTTCTAGAAGCAGACACCAGGACAGAGTTAAAAGCACAAGAAATTAGCTGCAGGTATGGCCTGTGAAAAATCAAGAAGAGAGGGAGCAGGAGTAGATAGATGGCATGGATGCCTGACAGATGTGGAAGGAGAGGAAGAAAGAGAGAAAACTAAGAGCTTCAGATGAACCTGAAATTTTAGCAGTTTTCATCAACCCAACTAAGGCCTCCAGAGAACAGACAGCCTGCTAAAGGGGTACCGTGATGGGCAGAAATGGGTGTGCCCAACTCCTGAGGGGTACCCAATAGGTTTAGAGTTTCCCAAAGACAAGTGTGCACCCATCATTTTTGCATTTCCACTGCCTTGCCTGTTGCTTGATACAAACTCAATATAGCTTGACCAGTATGAAAATTCACAAAAGAGATTTCAACATTACAATAAAAATATGTCCTCCTTTTGAAAGATGCAAGTACCAGAGGTAACTTTGGAGGCCTTTCTTCCTGTTATATTCCTTTTATTAATGTGTAAATCCGCTAATAGTTCACAGCTTCAGGTACGCAGTGCGTGAATTGTGGAAGTCATCTCTCCCATGAGCTATAATACTACCCCAGGAAGCTAACCCAGGTCTTATCTCCACGTGTAACTAAGAGCAAAAGAAAGGCTTCTTTCTTGGAGGAAAATGAATCTCTGGTGGGTGGAGGGAAGGTAGATAATGGGCTTAAATAGACCAAACTTACAAAGTGGCTTCAATCACACGGCATGCGGATTACATGGCAAAGAAAAATTGCTGATGGGATTCAGGGTCTCGAACTTTCGGGCCGGCTGTGTTCAATTAAACCGGGCTTCTTAGAAGTGAAATGCTATCAGTAAGAAGCCCGTGGGGAGGTTTAATGGTGACAATGCCTCGAAATTCACTGATAAGTCAGGCAATGAGCTTAGCAAAACAGGGGAGGACTCAAAGTGAAGCTGAAAACCGACTGTTTTACCTGAAGACTGTACAGAGGACTGGATGTGGGAACTGTATAGAGGAGCTGAATGCAAAGGCTGAAGCGCTTACAAGACTCTAGAACCCCAGGCTCTGGGATGAACAGGGAATTGATCACCATAAGAAAGGAATAGACTGATTACTTCTAAAGTGCACTGTATTTCTGCTGGTATGTTGAGTAATGAGGAAACTGGGAATTCAAGTGACTAACTGTATTGACATGTTCCCATCTTCTGTAAATGGTTCTTTCTACACTTTACTGAAAGGAAATGAACTCCCCTCCATCTTGTCTTATAGGGCTGGGCCCCCTGCCTAAACCCTCTCCCTTTTCTGGGAGGGGCCACAGGTGTGCCAGCAATGTCTTAACTTCCCCGACCCCCACCTAAATGGACCAATGAAGCTCCAGGGACACAGCTAAGGTCCTAATTAGGCTTAACCACAGAAAGACCCCAATTTAAGTGACCAATCTCTGTAACCCTCATCACTTTCCCAAGACCCCTAATTATCCGACCCCATAAAACTCATTGTTCCCGCCCAGTTCGCTCTCCCGCCTCGATGCTGCGCCAGAAAGAGGCTGAGAGCCAAACCCGGGTTTGAATAAAGACTCTTTGCTTTTGCATCGGAAAAGGCTCCTTAGTGGTGGATTATTGGGGACCCCGAACTCTGGGCACAACATTTATCATTCCTTAACTTTTGTGTTAGTAAGTTTTCTCTAGAGAAACAGAACCAGGAAGAGATATAGGTATAGATATAGGTGATAGAGATGATAGAGAGAGAGATGAATATTGATATATTATAGGAATAGACTCACATGATTATTAAGGTTGAGAAGTCTCTCAATCTGCCATCTGCAAGCAAGAACCAAGAAAGCTGGCAGTGTAGTTTCAGTCCAAACCCCAAAACCTGAAAACCAGGGAAGCCAATGGCATAAAGCTCGATCTAAATCGAAAAGCCAGAGATCCAAGAGCACAGATATCAAGGGCAGGAGAAGCTAGATGTCTCAGCTCAAACAACCCAAATTCTCTCTTCCTCTGCCTTTTCTTCTACACAGGCCCTCAACAGATCGGATGCTGCCCGCCCACCCTGGTAATCTTCACTTTCTCTACAGCAATGATTCTCAACCTTCCTAATGCCGCGACCATTTAATACAGTTCCTCATGTTGTGGTGACCCCCAACCATCAAATTATTTTCTTTGCTACTTCCTAACAGTAATTTTGCTACTGTTGTGAATCATAATGTAAATATCTGTGTTTTCTGATGGTCTTAGGCGACTCCTGTGATGGGGTCGATGGACCCCCAAAGGGGTCGTGACCCACAGGTTGAGAACCACTGCTCTACAGATTTTCCTCTGGAAACCCCCTCACAGGCACATCCAGAAATAATGTTTCACCAGCTCTTTAGCATCCCTTAGCCCAGCCAAATTGACATAAGTTCACCATCAGAACTTGTAAAATGTCATTTTCTTGATGACCCAAATGTTCTAAGTCTTGGGTTTCATAATGAAATACTGAATTTTTTTCCCATTTGATTTAGTTTTTTAAGTCTACATTTTAAAAAATTAAGTTTTACAATACTGCTGTATTCTTTTGAAATGAAACTCTATGGACGTTTACAGACTGGATTTTGTTATCTAGACCCATAGCTGTTTCTTAAAAATAAAGCATCCATAATAAAGTTTTCCCTCAAACCTGAAATAAAACAAACTATCTTTAATTCAGATTATTGGCATTTCATAATGACTTCAGTCAAGTAGGAGGCCTAAAATTGGAAAACTTCTTCCCTCATTAAATAAAGTTTTTCTCAAGACACACTTAATATACTATTTCAAGAATACAGCTTCAATTTTTAGCTTTGTCTTCCATGAATAATAGTACCAGCTGAATTCCGTTCCATCTCTGCCTCAGGCATATTGTGAACTTGAAGTCTTTGCAATTTCTCATTCTCTTTAAGTTAAAAATGGACTTGAAATGTCATAAAAATTTTAACCCTCAATAGAAACTGTCTAGCCCCGCACCTATAGAGTCACTATGTCCTATGTAACACTCATCTGGAGATTTCTCACAAATGATCTTTATAAATCTGTGATTTAAAACAGCACAATTTAAAATAATAAAAATTCATATTTAACAAAATCAGAAAACTGATGGCATTCATTTGTAGATACTAATTTCACCAATCTTCATTTGGGGGAGATGAAGGATGATAACAGAAGAGAATTAAAAATATTACCCTATCTAATAAAGAGGAAATATGCTAATTGACCATCACACCATTGCAAAGATGGTGGCACCCACAGCCAATAAGGAGGGAATATGCTAATTGAGTGCCATGCCCTCAAAGATGGTGGTGCCCACAGCCACAAGATGGCAGCGCCCAGTCCCCTCAGCCCTGCCAGGATGGCAGGTACCCCTGCCTCCAGAATTCTCCAGTCCCTTCAGCCCCCAGCCTTCCAGGGCTGCCCAAGGCTCAGGTAACCAGGGCCAGCTGAGGCTTGCACTGCCGGCAGTGGCAGCAGCAGAGGTGTGATGGGGGGTTACCTTCCGCCCCTGAGTGCTTCTGGACAGTGAAAGGGGGCAGGCCAGGCTGAGGGATCCCCCCTCCAGTGCATGAATTTTTATGCACTGGGCCTCTAGTAGTATATATATATTAGTTCAAAAATGTTGCTACTATAAATATTTATAAATTTTTTATTATTGAAAGAACCAAAAAGTTAACTATGGAGGATATATTTATATTTAAAGTATTACCTGTAGGCTAACATTTTATCTTATAAAAATTTCACAAAAATTGACAAGAAATATCTAAGATCCCCATATATAAATGGGTTAAAATATCAGTGCAAAGTAAGAAATATAGATTAAACTAATGAGTGGGGCATATTCAGTATAACTAATAATTATATAAATGGAAATGAGAACAATTATGCTGTTATCGTTTGCTTATATAATTAGAAATACTCAAAATTCTCATCTCAAAGTCAAATGCTAATGAGAATAAGATAAAACTATTACACCTGGAATTTTTCTAGAAAATTGTTACATTTGTTTCATAAAACTAAAATATATATATATAATTAAGTTTGTAAAAATATGGACAAGGGAGGTTGGATATTATAAAGAATGAACAAAGTAGTTCTATTAGAATTTTAGAAAGAAGGTGTGTTTATTTTTTTTCTTTATAAAGGTACTCCATATGTGTCCTTAACCTTCATTGTCACCCCGTGGGCCCATGCCCTCACACCCCCTAGTGTCTGTGTCCATTGGTTTATACTTATATGCATGTATACAAATACTTTAGTTAATCTCTCCTTTCTCTCACCCCTCCCTGCCTTCCCTTCTGAGGTTTGATCAATGCTTCTGTCTCAGTAACTATTTTTGTTCATCAATTTATGTTGTTCATTATATTCCACAAATGAGTGAGATCATATGATACTTATCTTTCTCTGACTGGCTTATTTCACTTAGCATAATGCTCTCTAGGTCCATCCATGCTGTTGCAAATGGTAGGAGTTCCTTCCATTTTACCAGGAGTACTCCATTGTGTAGATGTATCACAGTTTCTAATCCACTCATGTGCTGATGGGCACTTGGACTGTTTCCAAATCTTAGCTCTTGTAAATCGTGCTGCTGTGAACATAGGGGTACATATATCCTTTCTGATTGGTGTTTCTAGTTTTTGGGGATTATTCCTAGGAGTGGGATTACTGGGTCAAATGGGAGTTCCATTTTTAATTTTTTTAGGAAAACTCCATACAGTTCTCCACAGTGGCTGCACCAGTCTGCATTCTCACCAGCAGTGCACAAGGGTTCCTTTTTCTCCACATCCTCACCAGCACTTGCCATTTGTTGATTTGTTGATGATAGCCATTCTAACAGGTGTGAGATGGTACCTCATTGTCATTTTGATTTGCATCTCTCAAATGATCAGTGACTTTGAGCGTGTTTTTATATGTCCCTTGGCCTTCTGTATGTCCTCTTTTGAAAAGTACCTATTTAGGTCCATTAGCCATTTTTTGATTGGATTGTATTTTTATTTTTAATGGACTTAATTTTTGTTGTAACATCTTTTAAACAAAAAATTACATTGATAAATATATATTTCCCAGATGCTAGACTTGTTGACAAATAAATATGATTTTTTCAATAGATTCATCCAAACCCTGCCATAGGTGTAGCTTCCGTAGGCTGGAGCTACTTGCTTTATTTTTTAAGAACTTTTTTTTTTAGCTGTATAGCTTCCATTATTCCGTATGCTTTCAACTTGTGAAATGTGCAACATGAAATCTTTCTGGCTCAAAGTTTTCTATTTAAATGGCCTATTTTTGGGGGAAGCCAAAGGTTTAGAGAGAAAGTTGTAATATTTTACAGAGAGAAAAGGGTAGTGCAGAATGTCTGAATTCAAAAAATGTTGATTCATGAATATTTGAGGCAAAATAGAGCCTACACTCGATGACAGCTACTGCTTTTGTGTAACCTTCATTACACCGCAATCCAAACACTTGAGCTACTTGACAGCAACAGCAGCAATAAGAAATGGTGAGCCTTCTTTCTACCTGGCATTCTCGCATTTAATCCTCCTGCAGGTGAGTCTCTCTGATCAATCCCATCTCCTGTATGAAGACACATAATCTCCAAGGTGTCCAGGACTCTGTAGAAGGTAAACTGAGGACATGGGGGTCCAATCCAAATCAACCTGACCTTGGAGCTGGAGCTCTGACCTGAGACTCCCTTCCTCTCCTTAAGTTTCTGTGTCACCTCTGTTAGCCTGTGTACCATGTGCTTCCTTGAATCTCTCATTCAGCCCTAGACAATTTGGAGAGAGCCTCGGTCTGCAGACCGAAGAGTCCCCGGTTCGATTCCGGTCAAGGGCACGTACCTTGATTGCAGACTCCTCCCCGGCCAGGCCTCATGCAGGAGGCAACCAATCAATGTGAGACACATCGATATTTCTCTCTGTCTTTCCCATTCTCTTTCATTGTCTCTAAAAATCAATGGAAAAATATCCTCAGGTGAGGATTAAAAAAAATCACTCATTCAGTAACTAGGGTGCCTATAATATACCCTTAAGATAGCACCCATTCACTCCTCTGACAAATCATTACTGAGCATCTTAATTTAATTTAAAGGGGAAAGCTCTTCTCTTCATCAAGCTTGAGGTCACACCTAGCTTGAAAGATTCTATTTGGGGAGAGACATAACGTCTTCTCTTTCCCTAATGCACTAGTCTATTAGGCTTCCTCCTCCATTCACCAGCTTGGGTTCTAACTCATCTAGGATCAGGCACAGAAAGTGAGAGGACTACAGGCAAGTGAATACTATTTTAGAGGGGTGGAGCTATCACCCTTTATGAGCGTATCCTCTGGGTTTGACAAACACTTTGAAACTCTCAAGTGCAGGAGGAGTTTCTCAATCTCTCCACCGGAAGTCGCCCATTGCAATTCACATAAAGCAGTTAGGGCGCCCTCTGCTGGCGACCTGCAGTTCCACCTCAGCCCCTGAGCTGTGGGCAGGTCTTTCTACAGACAGTGCTGGGAGGATCTCTCGCTGTGGGCTGTGGGCTGTGTTCACAGAAAACACACTTGTCCACTTTACCATCAGTAAAGCCCTCTCCAGCCAACACAGCTGTCTTTTTCTCTTCCCTCCCTCTCTCTTTGGCAGTTTGAGACACACCTCCCACTGCAACCTTAGACTCCCCCAAACCAGAAGACACACACAAACTCCTCAGCTCTCCTAGTAATTGTCTTCATTTCCTTTCCCTTCCCTAAAATAAAAGGGAAATATCTCTTTCTTCTCACCCAGGCTGAGGAGAGAGGCAGCCACAGGGAGGGGGTACAGAGTATTTCAGCAATATTTCAAATAATTCTTCTTGCTACAGACTCCTTTGAATGCTGGTGGTTGATAACCCCTCACACTGGACACTTTTTATGATAAATGAGTGCTCTCCACCTAAGTGGGGTTAGGGACATTGAGATACCAAGAATTATATTTTAATAATTTCATGCATAAACAACCTATTTCATGCATAAACAACCCTCTCCTGTCCAGGATCAGTTTGCTATAGGAGCGTAGGTCCTGACATTTGTGATCGTACACTGACCGCTCCCTCGGAATTGACAACACCAAGATGGGGTTTTTTAAATGTATTCTCGGTGCCTGGACCAGTACTCATTACATTCTCAGTAGATGTTGAAATAAAAAGAATGAGTCCCTCCGGAAACAAAGGGACTCAACTCAATTCCCCCTTTGTCAATCTCCTTTTAACCTTGAGCTCTACTTCTGAATCCTGATTAATGTCTCAAACATCTGCTTGCAAATATTAAAATGCATTAATAGGCTCAGCCTTCTAATGTCACTTGGAGAATTTATGGAGAAAGAGATTTCTATAAAATCACAGCTGTCCAGAAATGGAAATTATGCCTCCCAATGAGCTGTCTGTTACTAGACATCTTCAAGTAGGATTGAATAATCAGAAGTTGGCTACACTGCCCTGCTGGTAGTGGAGCATTGACCTATGATTCTGGAGGTCAAGATTGGATTCCAGATCAGGACAAATGCCGGGGGCATAGACTCAATCCCCAATAAGAGGCAGCCGACAGATGGAAACATCAATGATGAGAGAGAATCATCAATTTCTCTCTCTCCCTTAATTTCTCTGAAAAAAAAAATAAAAACATACTTTTTTTTTTTTTTAGGCTGGGAGGTAAGTGAATAGAACAATGTTTTCTATTGGGTCATCTCTCCTGGCATGTGTTTCAATGTCCCAAAGTTTAACAGAACAGGGAAGTTGCCCTGCACTGAACTCAACACTTTGGATAAAAACATACCTCAAATTTATTTTTAAAGTTGACTATACTTTAGAACTAAGTAATTCCATAAGACAATAAAAATATTAATGATTTTCAATAGACATCTCAACTGGATTGAGACATGAATTAAGGCATTATATGAAAGGCAGCCTCAAAAATGGCCTTTGATGATTCCAGCTTCCTGGTATTCCTGCTTTTCCTGATGTAATGCAGGCAAACCTAAAGGATCGTCTTGCAAAGAATAGGATATGGTGAAACTGATGGGATGCCAATCCGGAATTAGGTTACGAAAAGAATGGGAAATTCAGCTTGGGCTCTCTCTGCCTCTCTCTTGCTTGCTCACTCTGAGGGAAGACACATATCAGGGAACTAAGGCTAAGAGTCAGCAAGGAACTGAGGCCTTCTGTCCAAAGCCTTTAACTAAATGCTGCCGACCACCAAATGGGTGAACTGAGAAGCACATCCTGCTACCCCACCAGTGGAGTCTTCAGAGGGGACCACACCTCCATCGTACACCTTTAGTGCAACCCCACGAAAGACTTTGAGTGACAGATGCCACATCCAGATTTCGGACCCACAGGAAATGTGAGGCAATGTTATTTTAAAAGGCAATATCTGGGGGTAATTTTCTATGCGGCAACATAAACCATTTATACAGAGATATGTAAATAAGCTGCCATCCATGCATTTTGCTTAGAGAGTAAAGGTTATGCATTTTTTTCTAACGTATTAAGATTTTTATTTTTAATAAGCGCAAAAACCAAAAGGATTTTATAGTTTTAAGTCCAGCAGGAATTTGCTATAAACATAACACAGAGTTAAATGAATACTTTGAGTAAACAGATGGCTTAATCATCAAAGAATTAATCAGATTAATTCCTTAGAAGCATCTAGCTTTCTATAGCCCCCAAAGGTTTTTACATGTAGTATTTCTCTAATCTCTCAATAGTTCTGTAATGTACATATTATATTAAGTTTCATTACAGGCAAGAACAAAGCGCTTGAACAAAGTTTGTGATCTCATGTTTACACGATTCACACTGTTTACTTGGAAAGCTCTGTACCCCACCTTTATCCAACAAACCCAGCTTCCCTTTATCTTCCTCTGGGTTTGTTCCCTAACCCTCACAGAATTAATTTCTCCCACCATCTGCATAGACATATTTCTGCTAAAGCTTTCACAGGATCATAATTGCTTTTCACAGTGGATTCATTCTCATTGACTGTAAATTTCTATTAAGCAGAAGTGATTTTTTTCAGATCCTTAACACCTATTATAATATCTGATATAGAGTAGTTGCTTAATAAATGATTTTTACATTATTGAAAAATGTATTCAATTATGCATTCTCAATGGAAGTGAAATCACTGTTAACGGGCAAAAAAACTGGCTCTTGGGGAGAGAGTTGAAAAAAATCTTAAATAATTACATACACAATATATGATTATGAGTTTACTATAGTACACAGTGGACACACAGTGTTTCTGTGAAATTAAATTTCAATGAGGATGGGCTAATTAGAAAAAGACGTATTTAAAAAGTCTTCTTGGGCCCTGGCTCGTCTGGCTCAGTAGATAGAGCATTGGCCTGCAGACTGGAGGGTCCCAGGTTTGATTCCAGTCAAGGGCACATGCTTGGGTTGTGGGCTCAATCCCCAGTAGGGGGCATGAAGAGGCAACTAATCAATGATTCTCTCTCATCATTGATGCTTCTGTCTCTCTCCCCTTCTCCCTTCCATTCTGAAATCAATAAAAATATATTAAAAAATAAAGTCTTCTTGGGAGGGCAAAATAGAAAAAGGTTGAAAAATACTGTATTAAATGAGTTGTGTAGAGCTTCAGAAGAAGGACTTGGATGCAGATTTTTTTTCTTGAGTTCAATGTTATTTTTGTAATGCCACAGATTTTCCAACAGTTAGTAGGAAAAAAAAGAGAAAGTTAATCAACATAATTTCTCTGAAAACCAAGATAATACATAAGCTATACTTAGAGAAGACTAGAGCCTGGTGCACAAAATTCATGCATGATTAGGGTCCCTGGGCCTAACTGGCAATCAGGGCTGATCTGTGGGGAAATTGGCTGGGTGATTGGGTCCCCCACTCGCATCTGCCTTGGCTGGCCTGGTGCTGCCCGCTTACCAGCCCCGCCTCCTGCCACCATCGGTCAGGGCCTACAGGTTAGAGGCAGCTCCTTCGTTGAGCATTTGCCCCTTGGTGGTCAGTGTACATCACAGTGACTGGTCATTCTGCTGTTCAGTCAATTTGCATATTAGGGTTTTATATAGATAGATATTTCTGTGTACCTTATTTTTATTTCATTTCACTATTTAAAAAAACATCACTCAAAATTTACTAACCTTTCTGTATATTGTGAACTCATACACACATGCACACATGTGCACAGCTATTACACATACACATGTGCACATGGGTATATACATATACACATAGACAAGTGCACACACATGCACACATATACACATATGCATGTACAACATATATACACATATACATATGTATACATCTATGTACATACATATGCACACTCAGGCCAGGGATTGTAGACACCTTTTTATTATGTAGGGAGTTGACAGTGGTAAGCATTCGATTTGTCCCAGCGAAGCAAGCCTCTGCTAGCATGCCCAGCCCATTAGCAATCACCTACAGTTCACAGTGCAAATGGATTTCCCACTGTCATGTCAGATTAAGGCTTTCCTTAGCCTTTTCGAATCACCCCGTGACTAAAAATCAATTGGTAGAATTACACTACAGCTGCCTGTCATCCATCTGAATCAGCTTCATCACGACCATTTGTCAAAACTAGTGCCAAATACCTCAGAAAATTTGTCAAAATAATGGTAACGCTGTTCAACATTCAGTGTACAAGAGATTTGTGCAAAAGTCCCTGTCATAAAACAGCAACACCTCAGAATACCTATTGTGAGTTATTATATGCGGGAGGCAGAACTGAGCATTGGCTACCTGGATGCTAAAAATCCATGCAATCTGAGTGAAACAATGAAGATCCAATTTACAGACGCGAGAGACCCAGCCTATTTCCACAAAGGCACAGGGAAACCACACGTTTATGAAAATGATTCCTTAAATGATTCCTTCTTATATTCACAAGAGATCCTTTTTTAAACACACACACAAAAAAAACAAAACTAACCATATCTAGGCGGTTTTAAACATACAGTGAAGTTTTACACTCTCTATGCATATTGCTAATGGATAATTTTGACCAAAAGAATCGTTTTCATTAAATATATGTGTCAAAAGTTTACCCTTTCAGAAGATGAAATAGCACCTTCTCCCTAATAAGCTCAGAAATCAGTAACATCTCATTTTAATTCTCTAATCAGTTTTTGTCCAGGGACTATACAGAAGTGTAGGGATTTAAAGAATAAAAGTGAACATCTGTATTTTATTAAATATTTCAGGAGGCACAACTTATTGTGGAAAAATAAGATTAATATTAGCTCCCAGCAGCCATTTTATGAAGTTGCATATTTTTAAATAGATTTTTATTGATTTCAGAGAGAGGGAGAGAGAAATCTACGATGAGAGAGAATCATTGATCAGCTGCCTTCTGAATGCTCCCCACTAAAGAACAAGCCTGCAACCCAGGCAATGTGTCCTGACCAGAAATTGAACCGTGAACTCCTGGTTCATAAGTGGATGCTCAGCAGCAAGGAGGGACTGATTTTCCTTCCAACTGCATTGTTGGGCCCCATGATAGAAATTGACATTTTAAAAATTAATTTTTCTAGATAAAAATAATTTGTTGTTCATTTCTAATAGTGAGAGAATGATTTGCTTAGCATTATAAAAAGCCAAGAAAGAATGGATTTCTCCCAGCCTATGAAAAAACAGAACTCAAAAAACTCAATGTCACCTCAGCAGACAGTGGAGTGTTGACAAATGCTACTGATCAGAACTCACAAATACCCACATGGGTGCAATGGTTTCACTTCCTTTATTTTTTCTGTTTCCTGTTTCCTTCATAGAAATTTTTTTAATATATTTTATTGATTTTTCACAGAGAGGAAGGGAGAGAGGTAGAAAGTCAGAAACATCGATGAGAGAGAGACATCGATCAGCCGCCTCCTGCACACCCCCCACTGGAGATGTGCCCGCAAGCAAGGTACATGCCCCCGACCTGAATCAAACCTGGGACCTTTCAGCCCGCAGGCCGACGCTCTATCCACTGAGCCAAACCGGTCTCGGCATTTTTACTCATTGATGTGATCAGATTCTATGTCATCCATGGCTATGTTCTTACAGTAAATTCAACTAGTAACCATTATACCAAAAGCTGGAGCATTCTACAGATGTCTCTGTTTCCTTTCTCAAACACCCACTTCGTGCCCCTTCCTGGATTGGGAATGTGTGTGTCTGACCTTAAACCAATTTTTATTTTTCATCCTTTGTTCTGTGGAGCTAGGAGGCCAGTTTACAACACAATGAGCTTCTCTTTCACTCCTTTCCAAACCCCCACATGGAGTCCCCAGTGCGGGACAGGCGCCCACATGCTGCTGGCATTCTGCAGCAGCTGCAGAGTAGAGGTGAGCTGCAAACGAAGAGCAACCTCCAGAGAGTGCCCGTCTTTCCCAGGGTTCCTTTGTTCTTGCTGCCAGAACTGTCCCACACCGCTCTCTCACACTGCCTTGAAAGCACGTTAAGTAAAACTACTGGTTGTTTTTTTCTGCCCAGTTAAAAAATCTATTTGGGCCGAAACTGGTTTGGCTCAGTGGATAAGAGTGTCGGCCTTCGGATTGAAAGGTCCCAGGTTTGATTCCAGGTCAAGGGCATGTACCTTTGTTGTGGGCACATGTCCAGTAGGGGGCATGTAGGAGGCAGCTGATTGATCTCTCTCTCTCTCATCAATGTTTCTAACTCTCGCTTCCTCTCTGTAAAAAAAATCAATAAAATATATTTTAAATATATATATATTTGGAATACTATTTTTATTTGCTCAATATAGGTTTTAGATACGTAAGTTCAGAAATGTTCTATATTTAGTTCTAAATTCGTGTTGTCTTTTTTAAAGATGGTAGCAGAATGTAATAGGTGTTGGTTCAAAACCTTGGGAGCTTTCTGGGTGAAATCTGAAACTGTCCTCATACATGGAAGGCAGTAAGAAACCAAAAAAAGAGGCAGATCATTTCAGATTTGTAGGTAGGTAGGTGGATGGATGGATGGATGGATGGATGGATAAATAATTGATAGGCAGGTGATAAATGATGGATATACAAGATAGAGATACTTAGATGATAGATAAGTGATAGATTATAGAAGATGATGATAGATGATTGATAGATAGATAGATGATACATACAGATGATAGATGTAGATAGATGATAGATAGATGATAGATGATAGATACATACATACATACATACATACATACAGTGGTACCTCGAGATACGAGTTTAATTCGTTCCATAACCTTGAGGCATGGGAAACTATGAGACGCTCAAGTCGCAGTAAACTGGTGGGTCGTGTGCAGCCTGCCGATCCACGCGATTACTCCTATCTCTAATGTTGCTCATATTTCAAAGCAAAAATTGCTCGCTCGACTGCTCGTATCTCAAAAATCTCGTATGTTAGGGCACTGGTATCTTGAAGTACCACTGTAGATAGATCTGATCTGTAATTCAAGTTGGTCCACACTTCAAGCTTCACATAAATCTTAAAATTATCTTTATCTTTCATATGCTGGGAGTGCTAGACACAAAGATGACGAAACAGCAGATCCTGCCTTTAAGGAGTTCATAGTCTAAGAAAGAAAAGAAATTATTATACTATCGCAGACCAAAGGTAACAGAAAAATAGTAGTCAGAAAAGGGAGAGAAAAGCAGGCTTTTATAATATTGCTATTATAAAACACCATTTATTATATATTGAAATCTCTACATCTGACATTTCTAGGCTGATTGAGGAGGGGTTTTCTTCTCAGTTTTTGAGCCAGGTTGAGGGCCACAGATGTGGATGGGGAGGATGTGTACAGACAGCACAGGAGACTAGGAAGCCAGCCTCATCCAGGCTACTGCCCAAGGACTTGAGCCAGACCAACCTTGGTTTGCCTCTTATCTCTGGCACTTAAGAACTTTGAAGGTTTTGGGAAAGTTAACTATAGTTCATTCACCACAGATGGATGCTGGCTTCGATCTCCTTATTCCCAACTTTAAACACAAACAGTCCTTTTTATATAAACATGTTTTTCTATCAAAATTCTGATGTATTTTAATTAAAACTAACATTTTTCACTGGTTCCTAGATGCTGAGCATTGTTTAAGTACTTCACAGCATTTTCTCACTTAAAATTCACCAAGCCTATGTGTAATTTCCACTTCATTCTTGAGAAAATGGATGCACTAAGAAGAAAGGCAAAATACCCAAAGCCTCAGAGCCGATTGGTGGTGGATTTTAAATTCAAACCAGATGGCCAGACTAAAGAGTGTGCACTTGAAACCACCTCATTATAGTGCCCTAGTACAGTGGTCTGCAAACTGCAGCTCTCGAGCCACATGCGGCTCTTTGGCTCCTTGAGTGTGACTCTTCCACAAAATCCCATGGCCTGGGAGAGTCTATTTTGAAGAAGTGGCGATAGAAGAAGTTTAAGTTTAAAAAATTTGGCTCTCAAAAGAAATTTCAGTCGTTGAACTGTTGATATTTGGTTCTGTTGACTCATGAGTTTGCCGACCACTGCCCTAGTAGTTCCCATTTCGTTAATGCATTCGACTCTTTATTAAATCAAATATTTGCTCCCAAAGTGACATTTAAAAACCTGAGCCACTTTTAAGCATGGCTAGTTCTAAGTATATACTTTTCAAAGCAAATAATCTGAGCTCATTTTTCCTGTGTTCACCACTGAAACAATTCAGCTTTATCAGATGGCTCAACAAATGTATGACCAAGAGTAGTAAGGAAAGAATACCCTCCCCAAAATTGCCATCTGATTTAATAGCATTTTTAAATTTGTGCGGATCTCTGATTTTACTTAGCTTTTAATACTTCATCAGGAGGAATGATGCTCAAACCCCATCAAAGCAATTTTTGTAATAGTCCAGATGTGTGGATAAGCAAACTATCTCAACATTCTTAATTTTCTTGTTTACTACTTAATTACTACTTTCTTCCCAAAATACTTTGTGAAAACATAAGTTTTATTTCAAGAAGTTGTTTTATTTTTAGAATGTTTAGGATATTTGCACAATCTGATTTGTTTCACATAGATATCATTGAGCATTATGTGCAGTTTCAATGAAAGTTATAATATTATTTTATGCTAAGGCAGTTCAATTTATAATATTTGTCAATATTTTCCCTTGAGTTTTACTTTCTACTGGTTCCTAAGGCTTGGTGTGACACTGCCTTAATGCCCATCAACAACAACAAAATCAATAAATTGTGTTATTTTTACACAACAAAATAATAGCCAATGATAAAGAAGGAATGGGTCCTAGTGGATGGAGCATAGGCCCATGAAGTGAAGAGTCCTGGGTTCGATTCCAGTCAAAGGCATGTACCTCAGTTGCAAGCTCGATCCACAGCCCTGGTTGGGGCACATGCAGGAGGCAACCAATTGATATCTCTCCCATCAATGTTTCTCTCTCTGTCTCTCCCCCTCCCTTCCACTCTCTCTAAAAGTCAATGGAAACATATTCCTGGGTAAGGATTAACAAAAAAGATGATGAAGGAGGATGAGGAGGAGGAAGAAGGAATTAACTACCAATTGGCTCAAGAACATGGAATAAGCTTCAGAACCACTTAATGAAGTGCTTTCATTTATTGAAGGAATACACATACACATACATACACACACATATACAAAATGATCACATTTATAAGACTTCCAAGAATGTGAAGATTGAAGTCAAAAATAGCACTTCTGTGTATAAAGAATGTTGAATGTTGACTGAAAAAACACAGATTTTTTTTCAAGTGATAAAAATGTTTCCCATGTTACTTTTGGTGGTGATTACATGGATATATCCAATTGTCAAAGTTAATAAGTTGAAATTTTAAAATTGGTGTTTTTTATTACTTAATAAAAATAATTAAAATGAGAACTGCAAAAGCACTTACACTATAAACCCATTCATGCATAATGATAATACACATATGCCCATTTATTTACATCAATTTCTCCACCTTGGCACTATTGACATTTTGGACTGTGTAAGTGTTTGCTGAGTCATGGGGGAAAGGACTGTCCTGTATGCTATAGGATGCTTAGAAATCCCTGGCTTCTACCCACTAGATGTCAGTAGCATACCCCAGCTGTGACAACCAAACATTTCTTCGGACAGTTGCTAAATATCTCGTATATTGGGGATGGGGAGACCAATCTGGTGGAGAACCACTGATCTATATATAATCATACACACACACCCACACACAAGAAACAGTATCTGAAATAACGTTTACCAAAATGAGTGTAATGGTTGCCTTTGGACAGTGGAAATGCAAACTTCACCCCTGGGACTTACGTAGAAAACCTATTAAAATGCCGCATATGATATACACTATGCCACGAAGATCATACATATACAAGTTAGTGAATATTAACTGAATAGTATGTCCAGAGGAAATGTAATAAAAAATAAATAAATAACAGTCTGTAAAAGGGCCATAGTAAAGATTGTTGACCTGGGATATTTTATTTTTGGTGTAGTCCAAGTTCTTAGAAAATGAGCAATAAGTTGGAATGTTATCATTTCTGAAGACAGTACTGCAATCAGCTGGACATAATACAAACACAATGAAGCTTTATTTATTGTAATTATCTAAAGGCAAATTTACATAAATGGTACTGAAAATGTGATGTTTCATTTCTTAACTCACCCAAATAAACACATGGAATCACAAAATGAAACTCTAATTCTCCCTTCATTTCCAATGATCAACATGAACAAGTTTTAATTGGGCAATTTCTCATTTGCAGATGTTTCAAATGTTTAGTTCATTAACTCAAATGGTTTTATCTAGCCAATATAATTTATAAAAGTGTTATTTTTAACAGCAGATATGAATTTGGTAATAGTTTAGCAGAGTGATGCCAAAATTAATTTAAAAAGTCAATCTAAAAAGACATTTAAATTTACTGTCTTTCTGTTCTAAACAAATGCAAACTTCTTAAAAACTGATTCAAAAATAATGTGGATAAACTGAAAAATGCTTTTCTTTTCTTACTCCAATTTCAAAATAATCACTTTCTTTTTCTCTCTTTTTAACATACATATTTTTAACTTATTTCAGAGTGGAAGAAGGAGAGAGAGAGAGAAATATCAATGATGAATCATTGATAGGCTGCCTCTTGCACATCCCCTCCTGAGGATCAAGACCACAACCCTGGCATGTACCCTGACCAGAAATTGAACCATGACCTCCTGGTTCATAGGTCAATGCTCAACCACTATGAGTCACACTGGTCGAGCTTTTCTTTTTCTCTTTAATATCAAAATCAAACTGTATTCTTTACTCACTGAGTCAAAATTACACACGGAAAAGAAACTATCAAGGGCTTACAGTAAAATTAAAATGTGTTTCTGCACTAAGGCTTTATTTAGGATCTTTAAAAAAATAAATTTTTACATCTCACAAGAAACTTTAGACTTGGAGATATGTATGGAAATATATTTTCAAAAAAAACAAGAAAGCAGTTATAAAGCGGATAAATATAAATGCCAATTCAAATGTGGAGCTTTTGCTTTTTAAAATCATACTACTGAGTATTTAGGAAAGATGATATTTATTGAAAGATTATTTAATATTTATTAAAATATGTGCTTTAAATTGACTAGTTCATTAAATGTGCATTCACTCTTTATCATATTACAGCAAAATAAATCTCTATGCCTTTCAAAATAAGTTTTTGCTCCCTTAAATCCCAACTTCATGGAATGATTGCTGTTTGGAAGACATTTACTGTATTCCTATTAACAACACATGATTTTTTAAAACTCCAATGTTATAATTTATCCTGATCAAACATTTAACTCTAAGCTCTATGAAGAAGTATCTTTTAAGGAGAATTTCTCTATTCACAAATGTTCCTTTCTAGGTTATTTATACATGGACAATTGTTTTATTCACAAGGAAACCAGATCTGCCTAAAGAAATGTTTCAATAAAGCATTTGCTTCTAAAATATCTTTTCTACCAGATGAAATAGACCATTCTAATCAAAATTTGTAATTCCTAGATAATCAATATGTTCACCCTCCCTGTGTCTCTCTGTATGATTGGTGCAATGCATGGACCTCATTCAAGTAACAAGTATGTAGATTGCAAACAAGTCTTGAACCCATTTGGCCAAAATGAGAATTCCTTGAAGAAGTGATCTTTCACTCACATGCCTAATCTACCAAAAAATGATAGGAATACTATGGGTTAACCTAGTCATATAACAAGAGCTGTAAGAGCTAACTAGCATTGAAGTAGGCTTGTCACAGATCTTCTTTATATCATTATTTTTAATTCTCTGAATAACCTCAGTATTATTAGAATTCTTACATTGTAAAGCAGGAAAGGAAACTCAGAGAAGTTATGTACACCAATGCTCTCTGTGAGGAATGAATCCAGAAATCAGATCTCTCTATCCAAAGTCCACACTCTTAAGCATTGACAATTGCCAACTATTGATGATTAACATATCATGTTTCAAGTAAAATAAGTTAGACTGCATACTTTGTCAAAATAATACATAAGTAAATAGCATGGGATGATATTACTGTAAATAATTTATATGTAAAACTAGATGCCCAGTGCACAAAATTTATGCACTAGAGGATGGGTCACTTAGCCCGGTCTGTGCCCTCTTGCAGTCCGGGACCCCTTGCTCCTTACTGCCTACCTGCTCGCTGCCCCTTACTGCTGGGCTCACTGCTCCTTAGCACTGCCACGAAGGTGGGAGAGGCTCCCTCCACTGCCACTGCACTCAACAGTCATGAGCCCGGCTTCTGGCTGAGCAGCACACCCCTGTGGGAGCACACTGACCACCAAGGGACAGCTCCTGCATTGAGCATCTGCCCCCTGGAGGTCAGTGCACATCATCTGACCAGTTGTTCTGATCATTCTGCCATAATGGTCGCTTAGGCTTTTATTATATAGATATTACTAGTGTTTACTGAGCACCACTTTCATATAATGTGTTTTTATTTATTCATTCCCTCGATAAACATAAGCTAGTAGTTCTCCTGTAAATTTCTTACTTGTAGGACCTGAAAAATTAGTGCTCATTTCACCGATTTCAAAACAAAGTTTAACATAACCTCTCTCTCAGAACTAAGTTTAGCATTGCCTCACCTGAAATCATGGCTATTGTTTCACAATAGTGACATAATGAGACGCTGACTCCATTTCTCCTCTATGATGACTAAATAATAAATTAATCACCAAAAAGTGGACATAATTTGGTTGTTGGGTGACCTCAAAAAATACAAAGAACATGCTGAAAGGTATTATTTATCATCATTTTTAAGTACACATTTTGTATTTCCCTCTGCCCCTCTAAAATCTGTCCACCTCTAGCATAAAAGCTTGATATGTCCCATGTTTTCTCTGCTCATTCAGTCTAAAGAGCCACAAAAGCATTCTCAATTCAGTTATGTCCAGCCCAAGATAGTAATTGAGTTAATGTTTTCTCTCTTCTCCAATTTCAGGCTTGTTTCATGCCGGAAACCACAGTAAGTTTTTTCCCCTGTTCATCTTCATTATAATTTTCTCTACTCCCCATCCTCATGCCAAGCTTGCTAATAGTTTTACACCTCCTCACACAACTCAGCAGCCCCACCCCTACGTCTTCACCCAAGAGAATTAAAAACTGATGTTCATGTAAACTTTGTACACAGATGTTTATAGCAATGTTATTTGTAGTCACTAAAAACTGGAAACAACCTAGATGTCCTTTAACAGGAGAACAAATAAATATATTTCGGTACGTTCCCACAATGTAATACTATTCCAAAATAAAGAGGGACAACTAGGTTTGCACAGACATATGGGTGAATTTTAATGTGCTTTGCAAAGACAAATAAGCCAGATGAAAAAATGTTTATAGAGTATGACTCTGTTTATGTGACATTCCAGAAAATGCAAAACTATATGAAGGGAAAAGAGATTGGTGGTTGCCAGGGGTTGGAGATTGTGGGAAAGGGACCACTTAGTCTTAGGATTTTAAGGTGATAGAACAGTTCTGGATGGTGCTGGACTAGTGGATACGTGACTCTCTGAAATCTACAGAACTATACATCACAAACAGTGAATTTCACTGTCCACCAATTTTTAAAATATAGTTCATCAGGATGTCAAGGGAACACTAGAAGAATGCTCCGCCTGATGAATATAACTGCTTGTATTATATAACCTCACTGACGGGGTAAAGAATAAAATGTCCTAAGTTACTTTTAAAATAGTGCTTTGAGCCCTGACCAGTTTTGTTCAGTGGATAGAGTGCTGGTCTGCAGACTGAAAGGTCCCAGGTTTGATTCCGGTCAAGGGCATGTACTTTGGTTGTGGGCACATCCCCAGTAGGGGGTGTGCAAGAGGCAGCTGATTGATGTTTCTCTCTCATCGATGTTTCTAGCTCTCTATCTCTCTCCCTTCCTCTCTGTAAAAAATCATTAAAATATATTTTTTAAAAATATATTGCTTTGACTTGATAGTGTATGTCTGAAAACAAAAGGAACTGCAAACCACCATTGTACTTTCTATTATTCCTTACAGAAGCACACATTAAAAATGCTGAAACAACTTCATATTGTTGATAAATGAGAGCTATATTTCTCACTGTAGGAGAAAGTTACAAATAAGAAAAAAAGTGCTAGAATAAAATGGCACTGCTGGATTGGAATTGTATGAATTAATATGAATATATGTTTATTTTAATAAACAGATGGATAGAAATGTAAATATTGGCCTATACAGGGGTTAGCAAACTTATAACATTTCTTCATTTTATCCATTAAAAAGACGCATAAACAGTGACACTCCAGTATCAATGAGCACACCTGGCTCCAGGTATTGGTGTTTACATTTTTTAATATATATATTTTATTGATTTTTTTTTTTTACAGAGAGGAAGGGAGAGGGGTAGAGAGTTACAAACATCAATGAGAGAGAGAGACATTGATCAGCTAACTCCTGCACACCCCCCACTGGGATGTGCCCGCAACCCAGGTACATGCCCTTGACCGGAATCAAACCTGGGACCTTTCAGTCTGCAGGCCAACACTCTACCCACTGAACCACACCGGTTTTGGCGGTGTTTACATTTTTTTTTAATATATTTTTATTGATTTCAGAGAAGAAGGGAGAAGGCAAAACAGAAACATCAATGATGAGAGCAATCACCTATTGGCCACCTCCCGCACTCCCCTCACTGAGAATTGAGCACACAACCTGGGCATGGGCCCTGACCAAGAATTAAATCATGACCTCCCAGTTGATAGGTCAACACGCAACTGCTGAGTCACGCCAGCCACTCCAGGTACCGGTTTTTAAATGTCATTCTTCATCCAAAGGGGAATGGTTGACTAGCTCCGGAGCAAGAAAAAGGACAAGATGCCCTTGGAGAATTTGTAGTCTCAGAAACTGAGGAAGTGCTCCAAGCACAAATGCACAAATGCAAATCAAAGGGACACAGGAACTGACCTAGGGGAGCCGCCAATGGCAAGAGCTGTAACCACATAACCAAAAAATAAATATTGAATTATTTGTCGAAGAATCAAATAAACATCCAAGATGTTACATTAATATAAGAAATGAATGACTGAAACAATAAGCAGATGGAAAAGAAGGGTCAACTTTTCCTTACCAAAAAATCCAATTTGTAAATGTGGAAGAAGTGAAGAAAATAGAAAATCATTAAAGTGCAATAATTACTGCAGGCAAGATCTACTGCTGAGTGCTCAAATTAGCAGGAGAAAATAAGAAGAGGGTATTTGGATAGCCTCAAAGTATCTCCCCCAAAATATTTAATTATAGTGATGGACGTACTTTATGTATAAAACTAAGTACTCTAGCGCTGCCACGGAGCAGCTAACTTTTTCACTATGTCCACAAATTCGGTGATATTTCTCCCTCCGGGAGGTAGAGTTTGGTTCCCCTCCCAACAGGGTGACTTGCCTGAGTTACTGTCTTCTAATAGAAAGAGCAGCAGTCGGCTACTCTTACCGAACACACATCAGAACAGGTTTATGAATTATCTATCTGCTTTCTCACTACATAGCGGAGTTCATGCATTTAGACAGAGACGATACGGCTCCCAAAGCCTGAAATATTTACTATCTGCGGTTATTTGGGGCAGAAAAAATTTGCAGACCTCTGGGGGTATGGAGAGAGGAAAAGAGAAGCTTTACCATGGATATTACTGGCAGAACCCACCTTACCCGTGTGAGCAAGGTTGGCGATGCTGAATGGTAATTCAGGCCGATACAGTGAACGCGCTGATAGGATCCAAAGAGCATACTACCTCTCTGCTATCCTTCCCAAAAACCTATAACCAGTAATCATTAAAAGTGTCAAGGCTGCTCAAACCGGTTTGGCTCAGTGGATTCAGCATCGGCCTGCAGACTGAAAGGTCCCAAGTTCGATTCCGGTCAAGGGCATGTATCTTGGTTGTGGGCACATCCTCAGTAGGGGGCGTGCAGGAGGTGGCTGATCCATGTCTCTCATCAATGTTTCTAACTCTCTATCCCGCTTCCTTCTTCTGTGAAAAATCAATAATATATATATATATTTTTTAAATGTTTTGATTTTTTACAGAGAGGAAGGGAGAGAGATAGAAAGTCAGAAACACTGATGAGAGAGAGACATTGATCAGCCGCCTACTACACGCCCCACAGTGGAGATGTGCCTGCAACGAAGGTACATGTCCCTGACCGGAATCGAACCTGGGACCTTTCAGTCCGCAAGCCGACGCTCTATCCACTGAGCCAAACCAGTCTTGGCCAATAAATTTTTTTTTAAAGTGTTAAGGCCATGAAAGACAAGGATATGTGGAGAATCTCACAGTTTGGAGGAGATCAAGAAATCATAAATGCAATGGAATGGCTTCTGAAACAGGATGGGAAAACGTGTCAACTCTGAATAAAAATAATAACTTAGTTTAAAATACTTTTTAAATTGGTCAATAGTGTAACAATATTAATTCCTTCATCTTGCCATTATGTGTGATATTCACATTAGGGGAAGCTGAGTCAAGGGTATTTGGGGACTCTGGGTTTTATGGTTGCAACTCTTCTGTAAGTCTAAAAATTATTTCAAAAGGAAAGAAGTTTTCAAAAGGGAAGTACATGGCTTAAAGAGCACGAGCTTAAGATTAGTTAAGAAGCCAGAAAAGTGTCTACATGGGTACTTTGTGGAGTCTTGACCTAATGGGGGATTAGAGGCACAGAGATGCTATGTATTCAAGTGCAGATGCCCATCGGCGGCTATGAAAGGAAGCAGATCCAAGAAAAAGAAAAAGGCAGATCTAATCTGCTAAAAATTTTGGAGTCAGGTACACTATCCTGGATTCCCAAGTTTACCAAAGAATTCATTTTTACTGCATGGGAAAAAGGCAGCAAGAGCCCCGTTCAAGCATCCGATTACAACAAGCTATTCAGCGGGGCAACAGAACTCGATGCGTTTGTTCATTAGCTGTCATCCCTCAGCTATGATGAAAGGTTACGGAAAATAGTTATTTGAGGACACAGATACAAAACAGGGCCATGATATGAATAAAAATCTTCGACTAGACTAGAGCTCAATGTTGGGTTGAGGGTATAAGAGAGGAAACTCACCTGTGTGGACATAGTTATGGGTCAAACCCTATGTATAGCTAGCATTGCGGCTATGACTTCCTGTTGCTTTCCCTGAGAAATGGATATGATAAGCTTTCTTGCAGTGATGTTGTGAGGGTGCTACATGAATTCACATAGGCAAAAGCCCTTGAGGATTTTTGAATTACTGTTAGTGTTATCTGACCATATACACATAAGATTATTCCTGATGTCCTTCACTTAGCCACGTGCTAGAGGTTTAAGACTTTGTAATGCCCACTCATCCATATAAAGAACAAATTATAATGCTAGTGGAAAGACAGGCAGGAGCTGTGGCTATAGGAACCATGTCTTATAAACACAAAGGCAGATTACGTTAGACTCCATAATACAGCTTATCTGCGATGTTTTTGTGTTTTAAGCTTTCCTAAAGTGATATTGACAGTGAACTATAGATACTTACCATGTGCAATTTGTGGATGTTGGACATATGTATGCATCCACAAAACCATCACTGACAATGAACATATACTTCATCCTCCAAAAGCTCATGTCCTTTGGTAATCTCTCCACTCCCTGCTCCCACTCGGGGGCCAACACTTATCTTTAAATGCTTTGACCCAAAACATGAGGTACCAGGGACGTATGGTTTTGCCCTCCAGCAAAATTTAGTCTTCATTGAGCTCAAGTTCCCTCCTCTGGTTTTTAACATGAAACATGAACCTACATCTACTAGCATATTGTGAAGTGTGTGTGAGGGAGAGAAAGAAGAGAGAGAGATTCCCCATATGATAGCAAATTATGTGATGCCCCTTTTTCTAATAACAAATGAATACAGAATTACTGTGGAGTTTCTAAGTCAAGGAATGTGTGGGCAGCCTGGGTGGGAAGTCAGCTCGCTTGGGTGGCAGTTTGAGATAACCGCTCCTGCCAGCGGAACCCTCGATGCCACTCAGCCCGTCACTCTGTTTTATTATCAGTAGCCTGACATCTTGGCATTTCTTTTCACGATCTGTGCTCCTTTCACCCTTTTTATTTTTACAAGAAACAGCCATAGTGCTATCCACTCATGAAAAGTACAGCTTTGAAATTTTGATTCAATGATAATGGGGGAAAAAATATATGGTGTCTATTCTTCCGGTAGGAATCACTTCTCAATGCCGATAGAAAAATAAACTGGAGCTTAGGAATAACAAAAAGCGAGGCTTCATCACAAAAGAAAAGACATTCGTAGTGCTTTGTATCTTTTCTAAACCACCACAAAACAACATAATATAATGGTTTTAATTGCATGTTTTTATTCCTGTATTTTTGCAAAATAGGATTCTGTATCCTTTTCCCATGACTGTCTCGGCTGTAACCTCGTGATGCTTCAAAATGGAACGCACTGAGCCAGTACCTCTACAGATGCAGCTTTTCCCCACTACATCCCAGGTGTCAGTAAAAGTTTAGCCTCGTCCTCCCTCTAATTCTCTTTGCAACATTGTACCTGACGTCAGGCTCTGGGGACAACTATCTATATTTTTTTTATAAATATAATTTCATTAACTTTTATAACTTCCATCTACTTTAAAAATGTCTGTTACAAAAGGCAGAAGGGTTTTTAAAAAGCATGACCTTTGACATAATAAACCTGGATTTACATTTCGTCTCCTCTACTTAAGGATTCTACATCCTCAACTATGTGTTTAACTTTTTCTTAATAATGTAAAGTTGACATTCAATAGTACATTCACTTCAGGTGTACAACCTGGTGCTTCAACATTTATACACTTTATGATGTGGTTACCACAATAGTGACCATCTGTCACTGCGTGAAGTTATTACAACATTATTGACTATACTAGAGGCCCAATGCATGAAGATTTGTGCAAGAATGGGCTTTCCTTCCCCTGGCTGCTGGCACTGCCTTCGCTCCAGCCAGAGCTGCCTTTCCACCTTCCCGTGCTGCCCAGAGGCCCAGAGCGACTGGAGCAGTGTGGAATGCCTGCATCGTTGCCATGGCAACAATGCAAGCATCCCGCCTCTGGCCGTCCCTTGCCTCCATATGCAAGGGACGGCCATCTTTGTCTGCCATCTTTGTTGGGTTAATTTGCATACTCACTCCTGATTGGCTGGTGGGTATCATGAAGGTATGGTCAATTTGCATCTTTCTCTTTTATTAGTGTAGATTCCCTGTGCTGTACACTGTCTCCCATGGCTCATTTATTTTATAGCTGGAAATGTGTACCTCTTATCTTCTTTCTCCTTTTTCACTTACCCCACAACTCCACCCTTTACTAGAAGAGGTCCCCAGCCAAAGAATGCAGGTGGCCTCCAGCAACTAGAATCAGGAAGCAAAGAGATTCTTGCCTAGAGCTTTCAAAAAGGAAGTCAGTCTTTTTGATTTTGGCTTGGTGAAACCTGTGTAGTATTGATGATCTATAGAACTGAAACTCTATAAATCTGTATTTTTTTTTAACTAAATGGTTTTTGTTAAATTTATTGGAGTGACATTGGTCAAGATGAACATATAGGTCTTAGATGTGGGTTGCTATGTTACAAATCTGTATGATTGCATCGTGTGCCCACTGCCCAGTCTAATCTTCACCATATATTAGGGCCCCTTTTCCCCCCATCCATTTTTCTTTGACAACCACTACACTGCAGTTTGTATCACCAGTTTCAGTTTAATATCCCACATATGAGTGAAATCTATGATTATTAGCTTTTTCTAACTGACTTATTTTACTTGGCTTAATGTCCTCAAGGTCCATCCATGTTCTTGTGGCTGAGTAGTATTCCATTGTGTATCATGCTGCTTAACTTTTCTCAGCCTCGATTTTCTCTTCTGTAAAATATAGAACCTTAAGTATCGAGAAGCTGTGATGTTTTCATGAGAAAATGTAGATGAAGCAGTAACCAGTGCCTGCCACGTAGGAAATGATCAGCAAATGTTAGCTCTGCTATTTCTCAAATCATGACTACAGTTATAATTACTGGTTATGAATTGGAGGAAGAAAAAGGCAAGCAAGGTTTATATTCAGTTGTCATTATAGGCTCCTACTGGAGACAAAAATTCAGGCAATTCTTTACTCTTTTTAATATTAACACTGAAAATATTATAGAAAAAAAATTGAAAACTCTCTGTATGTGATTTTCAAGTTTTAAAGGAGGTCTGCAAGTGTCTGTCTCAATGGACTAATAGAAGCGACTATATGCATACGTTTCTGAGTCATGACACTTATAAGCATTCTGCAAAAGGAAGCCTCGGTGAGAAGTCTGTTTAATATAGTCTCTTGCGCTGTCTCTCTCTCCTGCTGGGAATGGGCTGTAATGAGTGGGCACAAGAAAGTATCAAATAATTATAAGTCTGCAGGATCCAGCTTCTTATTCATCGTCAGCAGATGTGTTATCTGAAAGTATAATTTTGATGCCTCCTCTGGTGCAGCAGCTGAATAAGTATTTCTGGCTTTATAGGCAGGAAGCTCGCAGATCACAGGGTACAGAGCCTGCCCTGCTGGGGTTACCGTAAATTGAACTGTAACACCTGTGCAAAGAACATAATGCTGTACAGCGCATTCTTTAATTTTTCATTTTAAGGTAGGTGGTTATACTAACTTTAAAATGTGTTGCCACATACTCAGAGGAGGAAAGTTTATGGCATATTTGCTGTGCATCATTCGTGTAAATATAAAATATTTGAACTTCAACTCTCAAAAGACTTTCCAATGAACATCTAAGAGTATAAGTCAAATCTTATTTAGGGCCAGTAAACTAATTTGGAAACATTACAATAGTTGTGAAAGAATTTATTAGGCCTTGAACTTGAGATATTAGGATGAAAAAGAGGAGGAGGATTTGACAAATACTTTGAGAAGTCATACATGTGGAATGATGTAAATGATGGAGGCCAGATGAAGATAATATCTTAAGTCTAAATGATTATCAGAGCATGTTTATTAGTGTTACACACTAAGTGGGCAAATTATTATCATCTCTGAATGAATAATAATCTGGCCACTCAGTGTAAATCTTATATAATAAAAGGGTAACATGCAAATTGTCCCCTTAACCAAAAGTTCGACCAGCAGGCAGGTCAGCCAACTGCCCATGTCCCCTCCCCCTGGTCAGGCTGGCTAGACCCCACCCATGCACAAATTCATACACTGAGTGGCCGGATTATTACACATTCAGAGATCATAATAATCTGGCCACTCAGTGTATTTCAAGGCACTGAAAATTATTCACATTAGTAGGATTTCTATATCTCGTTTGTTTTTATACTTGAGAGAATTTTATAGAGCCATCCCTAAGTTATTACAAAGCTATTATATAAAGCATAAACAAAACTTGAATCCATGAACTTCCAGATGGTTGTTCTCAGTTACAACTATTGATCTTTACTCGGTATTAACTAAATGACTGTATTTCTCATCAGCCAATGTGGAGATGGGAGAAAGAATAAAACAACAGTCACTTTCTAAACATTTCTCTAAAGAAGACATGCAAATGGCCAATAGGTATGTGAAAAAATGCTCAGCACTAATCATCAGGGAAATGCCATTGAAAACCACAGTGAGATATCTCCCCACACCTGTAAGGATGGCTAGTTTCAACAGAAAACAAAAGATAACAAGTGTTGTTGGTGAGGATGTGAAGAAATTGGAACCCCTGCACAATGCTGGTTGGAATACAGAATGGTACAGCACTATGAAAAACAGTATGGAGCTTCCTCAAAAATTAAAACTAGGGACTACCATCAATTCCACTTCTGAGTACATATTCAGAAGAATTGAAATAAGTATCTCAAAGAATATTAGAACTCATAGGTCATTGCAGCATTGTTCACAATAACCAAGATGTGGAAACAACCTAAATATCCATCAATGGATGAATGGGTAAAGAAAATGTGAAATAAATATGAATATATACAATGGAATATTGTCAACCCTTTTAAAAATAAGGAAATTCTGCCACATGAAACAACACGGATGAAGCTTAAGAACACTAGACTAAGTGAAATAAGCGTGTTGGAAAGGCAAATACTGCATTGTTCTGCTCATATGAAGAATCTAGCCCTAACTGGTTTGGCTCAGTGGATAGAGCATCGGCCTGTGGACTGAGGGGTCCCAGGTTTGATTCTGGTCAAGGGCATATACCTTGGTTGCAAACATATCCTCAATTGTGGGTGTGCAGGAGGCAGCTGATAGATGTTCCTCGCTAGTCAATATTTCTAACTCTCTATGCCTCTCCCTCTCTGTGAAAATCAATAAAATATATTTTTTAAAAGAATCTGAAGTGGTTCAATTCATAGAATCAAACTGTGGAATTGGTGCTTGCCAGGGGCTATGAGAAGAGAAAAAGAGGGAGTTACTGATCAACAGGCATGAAGTTTCAGTCAAGGAAAACCAATAGCTTAGAGATCTGCTGTATAACATTGTACCTAATTATAGACAACAATAATGTATTGAACATTTGAAAATTTATTAAGAGGGCAGATCTCATGTTAATTGTTTTTACCACAGTAAAATTAAAATAAAATGAAGTAAAATAAAATATAAAATGCTCCTTTCTTTTCTTTTAGTCTAGGACAAGAAGATGAAGGGTGAAAAGTCTTGAACTAACTGTTTGTCTTTGCCCCAGATCTTCCCTGAATACAAACTTTTCTTTAATGAAGTCCTATAGTGACCATGGAACTGGAGTACATGACCTTTCTTCATAGAAGAAAGAGAGTTGCCCTTACTGGTTTGGCTCAGTGGCTAGAGCATCGGCCTGCGGACTGAAGGGTCCCAGGTTCAATTCTGGTCAAGGGCATATACATTGGTTGCGGGCAATCCCAGTAGGGGGTTTGCAGGAGTCAGCTACTTGATGTTTCTCTCATCATTGATGTTTCTAACTTCTATCCTTCTCCCTTTCTCTGTAAAACAAAATAAATAAAATATGTATTTTTTTAAAGAGTTGTGCCAGCGTACTGTTGGTTAGTTATTCAGTACCAACACACATTTGTCACCAGCTCAAACCTTGGCCAAAGTATCTATATGCACATTTTATCCTGCACCCTGCCCAAAAGCAGAGCTTTAATCTCAGGGGGCATGTCTGAGACCAGAAGAGAAAATAAAACAAAAAAACAACAATAAAATGTTTCATTCTAAACTTGTCATTGTTACGTGTCACTAATGCTGGGTGTCTCTAGCATCAGATGGTTTATGAAGAGAGTCTAAAACTCCCCAGGTGGGAGATTTAAGGGGAAGTCCTATGAATGCAAACTTGACTGAAGAATGCATTGGTCTAGGCTGGCCTCACAGATATCAACTCTTTCATGTTTCCAGAATTTGCCTATGTGAATAGAGAGAACTTGCTCCAACAGTCACTCTGCAGGGTCAAGGAGGACAGAAAATGAAGGAAGAAATCGGTGAGCAGGATTGAGGATGGGCTTTGTCTGGTTACTCCTGCCCTATGTTATTCAGAGCCTTCTCAAAACTTCTAGCTACAGCAGCTTTGGGGAGAAAGTTAGAGTGAGGAGGATTTGCAATGCTCAGAGGTTTCTGATGAAGTGCTGGACTTCTTTTTGTTAAATATACATTTACTAGGGGCTTGGTGCGTGAAATTCATGGACAGCGAGGTGAGTCCCTCAGTCTGACCTACACCCTCTCCAATCTGGGAGTCCTCAGGAGATGTCCTAGTGATGGCTTAGGCCTGCTCCATGTGGTTCTTTGCTTTCTGTGGACCTGCCTGCTTGATGCCACTGCAGGCCCTGATGTCTGCTCTCCGTGGGGGCCTGCTTGCCTTCACCGCTGGGGTCAGGGGCAAGCAGGGCCCTTCTATCTGTTCTATATGGGGGTCCTGCGGGGGACTGCTTACCCCTCACTGCCACAGCCAGGGCAAACAGGCCCCTGCTGTCTGCTCGCTTGTTGCAGGGACTCTCCCGCCCTGGCCACTTGCGAATGTGCCGACTCAGAGCACTTAGGTCCTGGGGATGTTCCTGACCTGCCTCTGGCGGCTCAGAGCCTCCATGCATAGGCCAAGAGTGGCCAGGGGTGTTCCAGAACAGGTGGGCTCAGAGAGGCCTGGTTCCTGAGGACACCTGTCCCTGGGACACAGGCCACTCAGCGCCAGTGTGCACTCAAGTGGCTGCCTGGCCCCCAGCCACTCGGCACCTGAATATGCAAATTAATCCACCTTTGTCAGGTTAATTTACATACTCACTCTTGATTGGATGCTAGCTGTCATAAAGTGATAGTCAATTTGCATCTTTCTCTTCTATTAGTGTAGATTGATTTCAGAGAAGAAGGGAGAGGGAGAGAGAGAAACGTCAATGATGAGCTGCCTCCTGCCCAGCTGCCTCCTGCCCAGCTGCCTCCTGCCCACCCCCCATTGGGAATTAAGCCCGCAACCAGGCATATACTCTAACCTGGAATTGAACTAGGTTGATGCTCAACCACTGAACCATGCTGGCCCAGCAAAAATGCTGGACTTCTATTTTCAAAGATCCTCCTATTGAGCTACTTTGGAAAAAAAAGAATCTAAGCTACCTAAAGTATAAAGAATAGTTATGTCAACTGTCATGTAAATTGAAGAAGTAACAAAATATATTACAAAGCTTACAAGTTCTTAAAAAATAAAAGAAATCTTATTAAATCATCATAAATAAAAGCAGTGTAATCCTTGCCGAAACCAGTTTGGCTCAGTGGATAGAGCGTTGGCCTGTGGACTGAAGAATCTCAGGTTCGATTCTGGTCAAAGGTATGTACCTTGGTTGTGGGCACATCCCCAGTGTGGGGGCGTGCAGGAGGCAGCTGATCAATGTCTCTCTCTCATGGATGTTTCTAACTCTGTATCCCTCTCCCTTCCTCTCTGTAAAAAAATTAAAAAAAAATTTTTTTTAAAAAAGCAGGTAACCCATATTTCCACTTTTTCAGAATTTTAAAATTGGTTTTTCAAGTAATTCAAAATCCCATTAAACCATAAAAGGTAAAGGACTCACATTCTCAAACAAGATAGACCTGGGTCAATGAGAATGCATCTTCCTAGAATTTGAAATCAAATAAAGTAGTGAAGAAACTTTAAATATAACTTCTGAGTCACACTGTCTGTCACAAAATGTTATAGTTATTATAGAATGCCGGAATATCTGTTTGTGTTTCTATAAATAATATCTCACTTACTATAAAAACAAACTTTATATCCTCCACTTTGAGGTTTTTACATTGCAAATGAATATATGGAATTCAATGAGATTATTATTACTTTCATAAGAGTTACATCTGTAGCTCAATTAAAAGCCAAATTACCTAAGCACCTTTCAACAATACAAACATTCTCAAGTCGTGCACGCAAAGGTAAACATCCATGAAGCAATCAGCATTTCCAGAGAGGGGCTTCCAAGGGGTAAAAACAAAACAACAATAATCAAGAAAAGCGATTTAAAAATGAGAAGCAATGACAAGCTAGAAAACCGACTTCTACAACTCAAGGGCAGGCACTTCAGGGGTTGTTTTTTATGTACATATTTGAAGTCTTTCTTGCTGATTGTTTCTCTGCTTTTGATTAATAACTTATTTCCTTCATTGTTCAAATTATTTTCCCCAAGCCATCACATTGAAGTGTGGTTTTCAAAATGAGCTTCATCGTGAAGCTTACAAATGAGGGAAAATAGCACAAGACCGCCATTCATCCAGTGTAATCTGGGAAGATTTACTTCCGTGTTTTATTTCCTCACCTGCCAGATGGCAGTGACAAGAAGAGAAAACACTGAGATGTCATGCACGAAATTACAGCAGGTCACAGGGTGGGAGGCAGAGACAAGAGAGGTTCATCAGCTGACAACTGCGGGTCAAAAAAGCAAGCAAACAAAAATGCTTCCATTCCTGAATGTATGTTCAAACTGATATTTCCATGATTCTCTGGAGAGAATCACCAGGCTCCAGAGAGCATCAGATGCCTCCATTTCTTGCTACTGCATGAACTTTCCAGACTGTTGCCCATATAAACCATCAAAAGGAGCAAACACTTCCTGCTGGAACTAGCATTGCTTCACCTTCTTCCATCCCCTTTCCCCATAACCAATGGAAATTCTTTCAGAACTAATGACATCTTTCTTTTTCCAACTGTTTGGATAACAGAGCCTGTCTGTCACCTTCAGAACAGAAAACAGACTACCTTTGTCATCTAGCCCTGACATTGGTAGTTGAAACAATGTCCTGGGACCTATTCCTCTTCTGGCTAGCATACAGCTCAGTAAATCTTTTCTTTCAGAAAAGACTTCATTCATGAAAGTTGTGTTTGGTTTTTTTTAATACAGGTAGAAATCCTTGCTAGTTCAGAGGACTCTGAAATTCCCAGAAGAAAGGTGTTCTGTGAGAACAACATACAGTTGCTTGAACTATCTGAAGAATTCAGGTCAAATGCATTCCTCCAAGTAATAATAAAGCTACTACTTGTTTTTTACATGAGTGTTGTTTGCCCATGAGTTTGAATTGAGTGCCTTTTTTTTTCAAACCTAACATCAATATGTAATATTGTAAACAATACAAAAACATGCAAAAAAATATTTCTTGATTTTATTTATATGCAAAAATATCAAAGAATGAGCTCTGCTGTGGGTACTTGCCCCACTGATTTTTTGTTGTTTTTCCCATTTTCTTTCTTTCTTTGTCTTTCTTTCTTGTTTAGAATTTATTTGATGAAATAGGCCAGGACCAAGATTTTAAATGCTCTTATTTTCCATTTTCTTATTTTCTGATCTTCTGTTACTAGTAACTTCTATATACTTGGAGGGAGGATTTAATCTGCTTTTCTTTAGAATCTTTGAGTTCAATGATCAAGTCATTACTTTTGTCATTTTTCTTCTAGTAAAAAATACACACTAAGGTGATGAATTTACCCCTGAGCATCAATTTACCTTCACCGTACAAATTTTTTGTGTGCTAAACTTTTGACATCATATATACTAGCTAGTGCTTTTAAGACTCCCGGGCATACCTGATAAGACCTTTCCCTTGAAAATGTCTCATTTTCATTTCAAAGACATGTGACACCATTTACAAATGATGTTGGGTCTGTAACTTGGGGAATTTGTATTTCCCAGGGTTACTGAATAAGATGAAAATCCCTAGGAGACCAGATGCCCTACGAGAAAGAAGGGCACCATATATAATTATAACACCTTCCTGGACAACCAATATGCTTTTTAACAAAAGAGAAACCCCACTAAAATATATTCGCAGATAGAAAATGTCTCCTGGGAAAATGTTACAGAACCCAAGAGGTTTCATGCCCTTGTGCACATCAAAGCCAAATCAACTAAGAACAGGAGTTTGCAGCAAAAAATAAAAAATAAAAATAAAAATAAAGTTTTATTGGTTAAGGAAATGGTGCCAAACCCTGAGTCACAGGTGAGCTTTTGCTCTAAGACAGCCATTTTTAACCTTTTTCTTCTCAGGGCATGTATAAATTAGTTACTAAAATTGTGGGACACCATAAAATATATTTTTGTGGATCTGACAAAAAAATGGGTATAATTTTGACTCATTTATATCAGACAGCTATGTTGTATTGGCTTTGTCATTTTTTTTTTTAATTTGACTATCTAAGGGGAAAGATGTCAGTGCCCCTAAGTACTCGGGTATTGTCTGTTTTATAAATTCTTGCAGCATACCAATGTGTCTACCACAGCCCACAGGTTGAAAACCTCTGCTCTAAGACATGACTCCTGATGGGGATGGGTTATATGGAGGAAAGTCATTAATCATGGTGAAGTTAGAGTCATGGTCTCCACTGATTGTCCACACCAGTGTAGCTGGTACTGAGGTCAGCCATAAGATCACTCTCTGTCTTGTTTCACAAAGGTGTGTCCTGTGGGGTTGGTTTACTTTTCTGGGTCTGGAGCTGAAACACAAGCGAGGCCTAGATGTTATCTCTCGTTTGATTGAAACTCCATCTCTGTGGTCAACAGACCCCAGGCTTTGTTCCCAAGATTATTGATGCTGATCAAAACCTCATTGTCCTGCGGGCTCGATGATTAAGGGAGTAGATGTGCAAGGGAGCAGAAGACGGGTGAGTCAGGGTGATGGATGAGTCCAGTTTGAATCGAAAGGAAAGGAAGAGAAAATGTCAGATTAAAGAAATGAGGTTCTGTGTGGTTACAAAAATAGAGGTGGCATGCTTCTCTGATGTTTAAAAGTTGAAAAGATCTTAGAGATCTCATAGACCACCTACATTATTTTACATAGGCAAATGGAGCCTCAGAGAGATTGAAGGACTTTCTCAAGTACACAACATAATTGGTTAGAGATTCAGGACTAAATAATCCCAAGTGTAATTTTTACTCTGTTCTGGTTATTAATTTTTATATCTTATTCATTCCTGCCTTAAAAAATGAGGATAATAAAGGTACTTAATTCAAAGCATTGTTTCAGAGCTAAATGAAAATATGAGTAAGATGATGAAAAACATGTTTGGCTTATCATGTTTTAATAAATGTTAGCCAGGTTTGTGCATCTACAGAAAAAAAAAATTTTAATGTTACTATATAGATCCTGCCTTATGGATAAAATTAGCAAGCCACAATTCTATTTATAGATCTACAGAAAGCAGCCATGGTCATTGTGCCTGATAACCACTGTAATTAGCTAGTTATTAATAACTAGAGGACCAGTGCATGGATTCGTGCACTGGTGGAGGGGTGTGGCCTGCAGGGATCAGCCTGCTGTGGAAGCGCTGCTCAGCTTGGTTAGCGAGTGATGCTCCCACTGTGGGAGCACACCGATCACCAGGGGGCAGGTCCTGAATTGAGCATCATCCTCCTGGCGGTCAGTGGGCATCATAGTGACTGGTCAACCAGTCATTCTAGTCATTCTGCCATTCAGTCACTGGCTTTTATGTGTATATATATATATATATACACAAATATATATATATGTATGTATATATATGTATGTATATATATATATGAAAAGAGCAAAAGGGAGGCTAAACATTATAAGCATGGTCATTTGGAAAGCTTCACCAGGAAGTGGCAGTTTTATACTCCCCAGGGAACCACGAGCCCATTCCTGCATGGTACTAGGGAAAGGGACTGCACAAAGGGAGATGGGTATGCGCAGTGAAGTTGGGGTGACATATAGAAGCTACTTGCTAACAATCAAACCTGGGACAAAGATAATTGGCTGGGGTGGGGAAGCAGGGGAGCCAATCCCACTGCAAGCCTGTGAAAACTTGAGAATACATAATCCCCCAAACAAAGAAGATTGCTCTCTTGGGTATCTCTTTGCTCTTGGTGCTCTTGTAGTTCTCTTGCACTCTCCCCTGTTCCCTTCATAAACATGTGACCATGCGGACCCCACATGCAATGGTCTGATGAACACAAATTAAGCTGGTCTGTGCAAACATGGAACAGGGACTCTGGGCAATGACTTTAATTCTATTGAAGTCACAGCTACACTTCTTCCATGGTAAGATGAAGGGAAATGGGACCCTGGAAACTCAGGGGTGTAATTCCAGAGAAATAAAACTTTCTACAAGTAGATCACCAGGACAGGGGCTCTTATCTTCATGTCATCTTACAGGTCTATGTCTTGTTCATATCATGCCTGCTGGTGCCTCCAGAAATTCTCATTCCAGCAGCACCCTAAGAACCCCACTTCCACCAGCAACTGGTGGAATGATAACCTCTCTTTGTCAATAACAAATCTGTTGCTGGAAAAGCATACATACATCAGCCTTCCTGAGAGTTTCTGCTGACCCCTACAATGTCTTCTTTCACTATTTCTGAACATTGAGTCCTTTTCCCAAGAAATGAGGATCAATAAGTTTTACCCTTTTTTATTCTACTTATTGCTTTTTTTTCCACATTCCTATTCCATTATACATGTGAACAGAATCTCACCAGATTTCCTAACAGCAAAGATACAGATTCTAAATTTCTAATTTTAGACACGTTCAACTGGATATTTCAACGTTAATGTTTAATGCTGCCAACTGCATTAGTATTGTTCACCATAATTATCAAATACTATTGTTAAAGAAAAAAATCACACTGGACAAGATGAACAAACAGAAATTGCTTTTATTTCTGTAGACAAAAAAAGGACCACATACTACACCTGACAAGCTCAGGGGAGGTCTGCATGACAGGCCTTACAAACCCAGAGACCTAAAATGACCACATGGGATGGTCTGAAATTAAAAGTTTCCTTGCCATCCCCCCTTTTCCAGACCCTTCAGAACATAATCTCCCAGGAGAGCACATAACATTTCATTATTATCTTGTTCCCCACATACCATCTCTATGTGCTATGAATGTCAATTGTCAATTTCCCTATTCCCACCAATGTAAAAGAAGCATTTGTCTCTTGTTTTACTCTTTATTCAATCTCAGAGAATTCCTTGCTTTGCTTCCCACAGCCTCCCTAATCTACCACCCATGACTTTTATGTAACCCTCTTTATGCCTCCTCCTTCGATTCTAATGTATAAACTAAGCTGCAAAACTGTCATTCTCTGGATCATTTTCTCAATCTGTTGAGATTTTTCTTCCCAGAAGTTGTCATTTTTGGCTCAAGTAAACTCATAAAAATTCTCTATAGATTTGGATGTTTCTTATGTCGACCTCCCATACTAGCAACAGGGAGAGAGCACAGATCCAGTCCTAACTCTGAGATCTGTTGAAACTAAGAGTTGGAGAGCTTTTAAGAATTGGGATGGAGGGAGTAAAAATTTTGCTAAGTTTCTATATTAAAAGTAAAAGTAAACCTTCTCCAACCTTCATGTCAAGAGGTAGTTTTATAACTTGGAGTGAGGTGACCACCTAAATTAAGCAACTACCTTCCCACAGAGACCAAGGTGGGTGTAGGGAGGTGCTATCTTCCTTGATAATTACATTGCAAAGGCATGATACCCTTTTAAAGACAGTCCCAGGTTGTAAAGAAGCACAGGAAAAATTTACAGTTGCAAGTTCCCTAAAGTAAATGCTCCAAGAAAAGAGAGGTGAGGGGTGTAGAGTGAAGAAGTCTGTCTAAAGCTTAGTCAAGCTGGGGGAATGCAATTGAAAGGCAACAGAATTTGCCACCTCAAGATATACGGCTCTTTAGTAAGTGACTATTTTTAGCTGATTATTTTGGAGAGGCAGCAGACAAAGGAGAATCTCTGAAAACAGAGTAGAAGTTACCTTTAAAGGAGCATACAAGTTATTAAGAATAAATAAAAGAAACCTTTATTTGTAAGGATGTCTCCCTCTCTGGATCAAGAAGAGAAGAATGGCTCTAAATTACAAGAAACTTTTATTTTTAATATAAATATATTTTATTGATTTTTTTTACATAGAGGAAGGGAGAGGGATAGGGAATTAGAAACATTGATGAGAGAGAGACATCGATCAGCTGCCTCCTGCACATGCCCTATAGGAGATGTGCCCACAACCAAGGTACGTGCCCTTGACCGGAATCGAACCTGGGACCTTTCAGTCCACAGGCAGATTCTCTACCCACTGACCCAAACCGGTTTTGGCACAAGAAACTCTTAACAATGGAGACAGCAAGAACTTAGGTCCTTGTCCTTATTGTGTTGCTGTGCTTTCCCTGGTAACCTCCCCTTAGCAGGCCTTCCCCAACCCTCAACCCCGCCATCTTTTGTCATTAGCTAGAAATCTTACTTAAGGTGGTGACCAGGATCATTTTAGACTGTTGTTGTTTCCTGTCTATCTTCCATGTATGCAGGAGGTGTACATATTAATAAATGTATGTTTTTCTCCTCTTAACCTGTCTTTTATTACAGAGAATCTCAGCCAAAGAAACCTAGACAGGTAGAAGTAAAAATGTTTTCCTCCCCTACATCACTGATGTTCAAAATTTAAAACAAGTTTACCTCTTGCCTCCAACAGCTAGTAATTTAGATGAAAGCAGAGAAGGACAACAATAATAATTGTTTATTACATTTGTTTAGTTGTATACAGCTGATAAAATATTTATAGTAGGTAGGAACTAAGAATTCAAGGGAAAATATGAATGAATGGCAGCAGCCTGAGCCTTATAACCTCTTAAAACCAACCAGCCAAAGTGATTAAGACAAATCCCATTCCAAAGCCCAATCCTGGCAATGAAATACAAATTGAGCAGGATAAGAATTATAGACACAAAAGACAAAGAATGTCCGGTTGAAATGAGAAAAGAGAGACTCAAGCATTCTCATGAAGCACATGATTATTTTGAACAGTTTATTGAAACACCAGCAGGGGGAGCTTTAGTGCAATTAAATTAGCAAAGTTTCTCTCTCACACTCCCATTTTAAAACTCCAACTCATTGCATATAAAAATGAGTACTAGAAAAAGATCAAGATGAAATCCTATATTGAATTCTTATAAGAAAACAGCATAATGAACAGAATAACATTTCTATACAAAATGAAAGCACATGAAATGGAAACGCCACAAAAACGGTAAATGTCAGCAGGTATTTTTAAATGAGCCAATAGGACATTGAGAAATAACATCAGTCCTAGCTGGTTTGGCTCAATGGGTAGCGCAGCAGACTGTGGACTGAAGGGTCCTCGGTTTGATTCTGGTCAAGGGCACATGCCTGGGTTTCAGGCTCAATCCCCAGTAGGGGGTGTACAGAAGGCAGCTCATCAATGATTCTCTCTCATCGTTGATGTTTCTATCTCTCACTCTCTTTTTTCCTTTCTCTCTGTTATCAGTAAAAACATATTTTACAAATAAAAGAAAGAACAGCAGATACAAAAGAACAACATACATCAGAAGAGAAAAAAACTCAGAAGTGGCGTGATAAATCTCTAGAAAGAATGTGAAATAAAAGAAAAATATTTCATAAAAACAATACAAAAGAAAGAAATACAACCGCAAATAAGCATTAACTTAATAAAAATACAATATAAAGTGGAAAAATATTTAAAGTCAAAAACCAAGGAAGAGATGAAAGCATAGGAAAGAATAAGACCAATGGGACAAAAAATACCAACCATATAACAGGATATAACAGGAGTAACTAATGGGGGAGAGGGGATAAGCAATAAAACAGAAGAAATACTAAAAACCTTAAATCAAGCAAAATATTCATAAATAAAAGAATTTGAGGCATCATTATGAATTCATGAAATATTTTATATTTAAAACTGAAAAAGATCAGGAACAATGACTAACTCAGCAGCAATGAGAATCCCTAGTCCCCAGATCATGGTCTGAAAACACTATTTTCCAAAATAAGACTCCAGGGCTTGTTAGAGAAAAGACTGATTGTAAGCCAGTAAAAGATAAACTTGAAATATCTTGTCATAAAAGATTGCAAGGAAACTGTAAAAGGCTGTTGGAGTTGAATCAATAAAACAAAGGGACCAACTTGAAAAGCTTCTAAGGTCAAATAGGACAATTAGGACATCAATAAGGATTTTACTTTCAGATCAAAACACACCAAATGTGTTTAAAAAGTCTCCTGTGGAAAATGCTAAGGTATCTGTTCTTTATTTCAAAAATGAAAATGAGAAAATTACTATTTATTCTGCATTTTCTATTTTAACTGCACAACTTTGACTAATCAGAGAACCAACAAAGTAATTTTTTTCTTTATAGAAGCATGCTACCTGATAAATGGAGAAATTTTAAAATTTGAGAATCATCTTGCAACCCCTATTGAATTAATTAATGGATCCAGTCATGACTGATAACATCATAATAAGAGAGACAACCAATCATTATGCTTGTCCTGAAGGAAGAAAATATTGCCACTTATAAAGTAGTCTTTCTAATAAACATCTACATCAATCTGTCAATCAGTAAGAAAACCAGAGTGGCTAACAAGTGAGTAGTGTATATAGCATGGATATGTTAGAAAAAGAATAATTCACATCCTGTGCAAGACGAAGCAGTATGTGAAACTGCAACCTGGGGAAAAATCAATAAATGCTATTTTAATTTACTTTTATAAATATTATACATACTACATATATTTATACAGATAGAGATATTTTGAAGTGCTTAAAGTCATACATAAAAAGACAAAATTAGATTGCTCTGGCATTGGCGTGGGAAAGAAGACAGGATGGTGGTTCCTTCGGATGGGGTAGCAGTGGTGAGACTTGACTGAGTGTGGGGGGAGCATATGGAAAGTGTGTGAGATGAGAGGGAACGTTCTATCTCCTGACCTGATGATGGTTACAAAGCTGTACATCTTAGAATTCATGAAGCTGTACATCTGTGTGATTTTTTTGAACTTATAAAATACTTGATCAAGTTTAAAGAGTATTAAAGATTCTTTAAAAATACTAATTGAACATGGTTCAGTGGGTTTCTTTGCTTTGGGAGCTCTTAAACTCTGAGTGCCTTTAAAATGCTAGTGCATATTGTGAATAGTTAGGATGGTGATTTAGCTTGCAACATTTAACAATCTAATTTGGCCAAGGAATCCTTTTTTCCCAAAATACCTATTAATAGTTCTCAGGACACTAGTGTTCCCTGAAGCATAGCTCAAGAAATGCTCATTTATTTAATACAACACTGTAAAAAACTGGTATCCTGGGTCCTTTAAAAAATATACCGTCATCCCCTTTATCCAGGGGGCATATGTTCCAAGACTCTCACGGGATGCCTGAAACTTCAAACAGTATCAAACCTTATACATGCTATCTTTTTCTCCATGCATACACACCAATGATAAAGTTTAATTTATAAATGAGGCACAGGAAGAGATCAACAACAATCTATATATATAAAAGCCTAATGTGCTAATTGTCCCCACAGGAGTTTGACCCGGAGACCCATTGCTCACTATGATATGCGCTGACCACCAGGGGGTGGCAAGGAACAAAGGGAGGCTCCAGCCAACAGCCAGAAGAAAGGCCCTGATCAGCCATAATCACCGACCAGGCCTAGGGAGTCTACCCATGCACGAATCTCATGCACCGGGCCTCTAGTAACTAATAATGAGGTAAAATAATTATAGCAATATACTGTAATAAAAGCTATGTGAATGTGGCCTCTCTTTCAACATCCATTGTGCTCTATTCATGCTTCTTGTGATGATGTGAAATTATAGCATGCCTACACGATGAGATACAGTGAGGTGAATGACGTGGGCATTGTAGCATAGTTTACGCTATTTTAAGGGCCTTAAACACGGCACTGTGATAATGTGACAGTGGATCCGTTATCCCAGGCTATTACTCAGTGACTAACAAGTGGGTAGTATACAGTGGTACCTCGAAATACAAGTGCCCTAACATACGAGATTTTTGAGATACGAGCCTTCGAGCGAGCGATTTTTGCTTTGAAATACGAGCAACATTTGAGATAGGAGTTATCGCGCGGATCGGCCGGCTGCACACGACCCACCAGTTTGCTGCGACTTGAGCGTCTCATAGTTTCCCACACCTCAAGGTTACGGAACGAATTAAACTCGTATCTCGAGGTACCACTGTATACAGCATGGATACATTGGACAAAGTAATGATTCACATCTTATGCAAGATGCAGCAGTATGGCGTGAGAGTTTACCAGACTATTCGGAAAACCTCACTATTTAAAACTTAGGGATTGTTTCTTTCTGGAATTTTCCATATACTATTTTAGGACCACGGTTAACTGCAGGTATCTGAAACCATGGGAAGTGAAAGCACAGATAAGGAGAACTACTCTACATGATATCAAAATGCCAATTACCTAATACAAACAACAGCTTAATAAACAGCACAATTTTAAATACTTAGTGCTTGCCAAAAAGGAGTGTTATTGAAGCCAAGAATATTGCAGCTTTTCATTAGGTAGTCCTTGCCTTCCGTCCAACATAAAATTTCAATTACTGGCTTCTTGGCACTACCTATTGCTTTCTTGATCATTCAAATAGAATAACCTTTTTCAATAAGAACATGAGTCTGTACTTTCATAGGAGAATACAAAATGAAGGTCAGCAGAATTAAAATCTCATAGTTAATGTAGTTTTATAGCATCATTCCATTATTATTGTAACAAACAGCAGCTGTAAAATAAAAATAAAAACTCATTTAACTTCTACTGATTCCCATTAACTATGCTCTACCATAACATATCACCAGGAAAGATAAAGATGACAGATTTTAAAATAAACTTGCAAGGAATGCAGCAATCCAGCTCGACCTTCCCATGTGAGACCAGAAGGCCCTGGCTCCGTACTGGGGGTCCCATCGCGACAAAGTACACGGAGAGACAATGTCATCCCAGGACAAGCCAAGAATGCTATGCGGTCTAGTGGATGGAGCAGGTGACCATGGACAGAAGCCTTGGGTGCTAAGCTGATGTTGCTTCCAGGGGCCAGGTTTCCATCAGCAAAAAATAAAGAAATCCCGCCAAGACCAGTTTGGTTCAGTGGATAGAGCGTCTGCCTGTGGACTGAAAGGTCCCAGGTTCGATTCCGATCAAGGGCATGTACCTTGCTTGTGGACACATCTCCAGTGTGGGGTATGCAGGAGGCTGCTGATCTATGTCTCTCTCATTGATGTTTCTGACTTGCTATCCCTCTCCCTTCCTCTCTGTGAAAAATCAATAAAAAATATATTAAAAAATAAAAATAAAAATAAAGAAACTCCAAGTAATTTTTAACCGAGTAATTCATTTGTATACCATTTGTCCCTGCTTTTCCCCAAAAGACAAAAACAAGGGAGGATGAGGGGTTTTCAGGCTAAGGTTCTTTTCCATAAAGCCAAAGTATTTCGGGAAGCTAATGTTTTCTGATATACTGGAAGTAAGAAATTAATAGGAACTAAGCATGTCAAAAGAACTCTATTAAAGTCAAGGGCATGTATCCTGATTGTGGGCACATCCCCAGTGGGGAGTGTGCAGAAGGCGGCTGATCGATGTCTCTCTCTCATCAGTGTTTCTAACTCTCTATCCCTCTCCCTTCCTCTCTGTAAAAAAATCAATAAAATGTATTAAAAAAAAAACTCTATGAAATGCAGGTTTTTATTATGAGGACCCACGTGCACTTTCACCTTTTAATCAATCCCCTCTTCTACTCTTCGAGGAGACAATAGAAGGCTGCTCAGTGTCTGAGAAATCTGCATAAAAAATGTCCATTCTCTTTATCACAAAGGAAATTCACACAATGAACATTGTAATAAAAGTATTTTCGCAAATGTAATTCCTTCATCTGTTCTAAGCTCCACAATTAAACCGTGGCGAGGTTCTGCTGCAGCACAGTGCTAGGGAGCTAATGCTTGAAGGTCATCGTGTGAAGGCCCGCTTTGTGTAATGAGATCTCTCAGGTTTGTTTAGAAACTAGACCCTTGATGTCAAATGACAGAAGTGAGCAAATTTGTGCGGAGGCGCGGCCACATCGTGCTCATTTAATTTTGCACTAATCTCAGGCAAGTGGCAGAGTTCGATGGAGCTTTTTCTCTTTGTAAATTCAAAAAAAAATAACACAACATTACTAAGCCATTAAAAGAAAATTAAAGTCTGCAGAAGAGATCAGTAACCTTGATTTCAACCCTTTAAGAATAAGCATAATTAAAACAATGATCAAGTATCTTATCAAAGGACGCGGATCGCACTTGCAAACTGTACTAGAAACCTTTTCAGAAGGAAACTTAGATACCAAACACGGGGAAGATGGATCCCATCATCCATTCATTCCGGAAACACAGAGAGCCTTCCGGCTGCCAGGCACCGAGGGTGCTTGCTTCTGGGGATGGCACAGAATTAAGGAAGATAGAGTCCCTGCTCCTCTGCCGAGTGAGGTCAGAGAAGTGAAGAGACAACCATGTTCCCTAAAGGGTTGCACCAGTGGAAGCTTTTGTTACAGAAAACCGGAATAACCAAACCACGCTCAGAGAGTTTGGAGTTACATCGAATACGCGCGGGTCCAGAGGAAAATGTTTCTCAAATTCTGGGCCCCAACATGCAGAAATTTTCCGTATTTATATGTTTTTACCTTCTTTGTCTCCAAAATATGGAATGTTTCCACCCCTTTCCAAGTTCTTAAAGGGCCCCATGTGCTGAGGCCTTGAGACCTCAACCAAAGACCTGGCCTGGTGCCAGCACTGATAATTTTGTCCAGGGAAGGTTGAATGGCCTCCCTGAAGTGAGAATAGTCTCATTTTCCTTATTATTTAAGCAAGCAAACATTTACAGAAGCCAAATAGCAAGGTTAAAATTTCAAAAAGCAGTTCTTATATAAGAGGGATGCCTCACTTTGTGCACCTGGAAGGGTCCAGAATAGGAACTCCCACCACAATTGGGAAAGATGAGAAGAGACTTTTGGTACGAGTGTTTTCTAGGCCAAGACCTCAAAAATGAGGCATCAAACCAGTGCAAACAGGACAGAAGCACTCCAGGCAAGGCAAATATGTATATTAAATGCCTGTGGGCAAAATATGTATATTAAATGCCAGTGGGAGCATTTGGGCAACTGGAAAACAGGTCAGTCCAGCTGAAGCCCGAAGAAACAGAAAAGATGGACAGAATTTAGAGGCAAGAGGGAATGCACCACCATGATTGACACTCATCTAGAAGGCAGTGGAGACCATCCTGAAGATTTAAATGACAATGACAGTTCCATTCGCCTTTGAAATAACCACTTCGCTAAGCTGATGGCTCTTCATTTTCACCCAACACCTGACTTCAGGAATGATTGTAGGAGCATCTTGCTTCTTACTACACACTCAAAAATCAAAAGTGGCATTTGCTTTACGAGGTCAAGTTTAATGGTAAGGGTTGATCCATCATAACATATTAATTCCATAGATGTATAAGGAACTTTTCATTTGTACTTAGAACTATTTGATAAATTATTTCATTTAATTATATACTTTTTTTTATATAAACACTGCTATCATCTCTCTATGGACTTAATTTCATTTCTGACCAAATCTTATCCTTTAATTAGAGGATACTTGGGGTACCTCTTTCATCAGAACATAAAAGCCTTTAATCCCCATTTCCAGAATGTTGACAAACCATACCAAAAAAAAGGCTTGAAATATATTAAAATCTTCAAAACGCACTGCTCTGATTAATCTTCTAAGCACAAGATTTCTCCTATATCTCTATCAGTGAAGAGAATAAAGATTTTTGTTCCAGCAACTATACCCACCATTACAAAATTGTTAAACGTTAATTAAGCTCAAATGCCCCAGGTAGGAACATTTTAAAAATGGGGGCAGAAGGGGAGTCAGCATCTGCCCTTCAGGTTGTTGAAACACAGACACATAAACACAGTCATAGAGCAGCGTGGCCTCACATTCAGAGATAAATGTGAGGCCATGTGGGTGCACACAGCAAGGGGAATTTATGGGCCACAACTTCAGTTTTCCCCAAGTGCGAACCAGAGAATTCAGCTGGATACCCAGGAAATGCTAAAAGTCACAAGTCCAAGAAATTTGTAGATATAAAAATTAACAAACTATTCGATAACCAAAGATGAGGCTTATTTCAATTCAAGTGTTACCCAGATTTGAGAGCCTGCTGGGTTGCCATAGGATCTGCTGAGTGCTGAGACTAGAGACCAAGCACCCAAACCTCAGAGCTCCCAGCCCGGAAATTGATGTGAAACAAAAGACTACAGTGGTACCTCGAGATACAAGTTTAATTTGTTCCATAACCTTGAGGCGTGGGAAACTATGAGATGCTCCAGTCGCAGTAAACTGGTGGGTCATGTGCAGCCGGCGGATCCGCAAGATTACTCGTATCTCAACTGTTGCTCATATTTCAAAGCAAAAATCGCTTGTATCTTAAAAATCTCGTATGTTAGGGCACTCGTATCTCGAGGTACCACTGTATGTGGAACAGCATAGTCTGTTAGAAAAAAATTAAAAGCAAGAGCTCAGTCTCTTGCCTGGTAGACACCAGGATCATAGGCCATCTGTCTTTTTGGCATCTGACTTTATTGCCATTTGAGATCCTTGTCTTCCTAACCATGTTCTTGAGAGCTACGAGATGGGAAAATGACACCTCCTCTTTCTAAGGGAGTTTCCACTGGAGTTGATTAAGACTTGTATTCATTTCAATAAAAGCAATTTATTAAATATATAATCTAAAAATTTCTACACCTTCTAAAATGGCCATATAAATAATTTCATCCATCCGACAGTATCCTTTCCAGAGCACTTGATCTGATTTGAGATTGCTTGAAGTCACTGTAAATTGCTTCAGATGTTGCAGCTACATCAGATCAGCCAATGAATGCAGTCAACCTCCCCTGCTACTTGTGTATGGATAGAGCTTCAACCATAACTCAGACCATAGAGCTGAGATATACCAAAGCACATGCCTTTGAATCCAGATTAACTTGTTCTGCTCAAGCACACTCATGATTTAAGGGTTATTTTTATATTACAGAAAACCCCAATGTTCTTTTTGCAAATAAGTCCTATTCAAAGAAAGGTACACAGACCTTTGTGAATTGTTTACAAGAACCCTCTGGATTTCATCTACAATTATTGGCCTTTCTACTGTCTGCTTAAAAATGAAGTATAGTGTACCATAATAGCCAAGTCTACCACAGTTAGGGCCCTGAATTAAAGACAAGAGATGAGCCCCATGGATAGCTCGGGGACACTGCACTTCATGGGCTCAGTGCACAGAGAGGTAGCACAAGGCGTTCCTGTAATTGCAGCAAAACGGGGAAATGGGGTGCTCAATGGCCTTCAAACTCTCTTACGTGATGGGGTGTGAAGATCAGTATCGTCTCCTCCTCATTGTGGGAAACACAACTAAAACCATTTGGGACTTCTGGCTGACCTAAACCAGGGTAAGGGTATGTGTTGGGTTTCTTTACCATGCAATCATTTCTGTAATTGTGTGTGTGTCTTCTCACAAATATAGAATATATCTTAAGAGCTCTTGTTGACAAAGTTTATATTGTCTAAGTACTATCTTCCCCTTCACATTTTAAAATGGTGCACCCAAATACTGCCCCTTTCTCAGTTAGTCTGCAAAAAAGTATCTCCAACAATCTGCTGAGATTGAAAGAAATGGGATGTTTCTTTCACCAGGAGGAGGAGGAGGGGAGGAGGAGGAAAATGCTGCATTCTACTGCAAAGTATGAACATTATATTTGCACACCACAGACCATTTTCTGTTCTGTGATAGAGAGCACTTGTTCTCAGGGATCTCTAGGAAAATGAGCTCTGGGAAGTACTGGGAAACAGCAGAATGGGCGCTACCATTGTGTGAACACAGTGACACCCTGGAAGTGCCAAATGCGGGCGAGCCTATCTGCTACTGAGGAACATTCATGCGGGAAGAGGATGGGGACAGCGCTTGAGCACAGTGCGGTTCAGCTGATTCTCCTTCCGGCTGGCCTTGCCGAGGGGTCTCCAGGCCCAGTGCCACAGGGCCCTCTGCATCCACCCCACAGGGTAACAGACACCGTGAGGGACAACATTACCCACTTCAACAAATGCCTGAGAATTAACAGCAACCTTTGGGAATCTCTGGGGGAAATACCATGCTCAAATATACTCAACAAGGCATTTTAAAATCTACGAGGAAACAATTCTCTGTTCCCTGCTCTGACCTGTTGGGGTGCTGAACAATGTGTTATCTAAATAATCAGGGCAGTACAGAGTTCAAGGCCTGGGGTGATGGTTGCACAGGAAATCGTGCATGGCAAAAAAGACTAGCATATTTTCCAGCGTATAAGATGACTTTTTAACCCAGGAAAATCTTCTCAAAAGTTGGGGGTCGTCTTATACACCGGGTTTCATCTTATAGGGCGAGTATATCCCAAATTCTGTATTTTAACTGGAAAAGATGGGGGTCGTCTTATATGCCCAGTCATCTTATACGCTGGAAAATAGGGTACATCTTGACATTTTACAGCTCTTTCAATCATAACTTGGAAGAGAACCTACATCTGACTCTGTAATGGTCACATGTAAAGTCATTGTCTGCTGCTGATGGTACCTATGTGCTTTGACCAATTACTAATAGTGTGTGTCACTTCTTTCATTTCTGGGGGCACCATCATTCCCCTCCTCGAGGTTCCACCCCGAAGGCCTTATCTGTGCTCCTGACCTAGGCATTGGACGTGAGAGAGACATTTCATTGTCCACAGAATTCTCTCTTTTCAGAGCGGAAGGCTGGTAATGAGCAAATAGTCATGATTTGGCACAACAAGCGACTTGCCACCTCACACTAAATATTGAATTAGTAATTTTATTTCCCTGCCTGTGGCCACGGACTGTTCACAACGCTTAGACCTCTTTTAGAACTATGTCATCAGGGAATTATTTTGCTGCTAATTTTGGTGTTGCCGATTTGGGCCCACAGTGGAGAAACACAGTGGAAGACAAAATGCCACCTGGAGGAAAAGCTCAGGCCCAGATCAACTAGGATTGTTACTGAAAACCTGGCATCTTCCTCATGGGCATGGAATGCACCAACCTGAGCAGTCAAGAGAGACAGTTACCCTGTGAAAGGTCATGCCACGTCTCTACCGCTCAGCAATCACCAGAGGTTCCCAGAGGCCAAACTGAATCCTCAATGTGGTACCTCATCTGGCCCACAGTTCAGTTTCTAGGAATTCCCAACATAAACCAGAACAGGACCAGTCTTGGCACTGTTCCCCAAGCTGCCTGTGGCGGGAAGTCCACTCTTCATTCTCCACTTTTGATTTTGTCTTCCATGTGTCTCTTCCAGCTTTAGGAATCCCACTAGCCTTTTCTCCTCCCTCTTGCTCTTGTTCTGCTTTCCCATTGAGGAATACCGTATTTTCCGGTGTATAAGACGACTGGGCATATAAGACAACCCCCAACTTTTCCAGTTAAAATAGAGAGTTTGGGATATACCCGCCCTATAAAATGTGATAAGTTGTGATATATCCATACAAGGAACACCACACCAAAAAAAAAAAAAAAAAAAAAAAAAGAAACCCAAATTTGAGATTTTCCTGGGTTAAAAAGTCATCTTATACGCCTGAAAATACGGTAATTTACCCTTTGCTGAGGTTGGAAGGAGAAACTAGGCACCACAGTCTGGCTCCCTTCTCCTCCTTTGTGGATGAACCTACCTGCAGGGAACACACCTCTCCTCTTTCATTCCAGGCCTTCACTTTTAAAGGGCCCTGCCCCACAGTGGAGGAACCGTGGAGTGAGGTGGGGTGAGATAGGAAAGCTTATCTTTGCTGACTAATTGCGGCGGTTCTGTTTTAGAAAACCCTTGATCACAGAAGGGGCACTTTTTGTCCCCCTCTGCCTCACTACTGTCTGCTCTTTCCATTGGTTTGGGACACATTCAAGGACCAAAGGTGCCATTTCAGGATCATGTCAGAGACCACAGAGCTATATTTGTTCACAATGTCATGTTCCAGGAGTTTCTGCCATCTGGAAGGCACTTCCTCATTCTTTTCACCTTTTCCCAACCTATGCATCATTCAAGCTCTTTTTCAAGACTTCACTTCAACCACAAAACTTTCCAGAGGAGCTGTGATAGTTCAATAATGCAGTATGTGTGAAAAGCATTGTGCCCGAAGCGCTAGGCATACACTAGGTGTAACTTTTCCTTTCTTAGTCACTCACATCTGCATTACGCCTCAGCATCCACTGCTGGTTTGGTGCAAAGTTCTAGACATCAGTTTGATGCTATACCCCACAGGCCATAAAGCTAACCATGCCCTTTAGGTCAAAATTCTAATTCTGAGAATCTGTGCGGAGTTAATCCTTTAAAATAGTAAATATTTATACCCCAGACTGTATAATATCACTAAGGAAATGACTAGGTATTGTGGCACAGTCATATGACGACGTATTATGCAACATTTAAAATTATCCTGGCAAATTCTTAAACGGTGACACAGAGGATTTTTATACTTCTGTATGATCTTACCTCAGTGGCAATCATTCTCTTTCCTACAAAATAATATCAAATTAAATGTGCGGCTTTATCTGTCACTTTCTTTTCTTTAAAAAATACACTGTTGAAAAAAGATAAAAACTTTCAAATATTTTTTATCAGAATCCTCATCATTGTTATCATTTGTAAACAAAAAGCTTCATGGGTTGATGGTACAGTTATTGCCTTGAGAGGACTTTCTCAGGCTCTGCATTCTGCAAGTTGATATTTCAAGTTATACACCACAGCATAGTAAAAACTCAACATTTACTTGTGGAGTAATTGTGTCAATGTTCCAGGCTATTATAAAAATTAAAGGTCCCCGTATGGAGAGAACATTCATGCAATAGCCAGTGCTTCCTCTTCATTTCACTCAGAAACATCATGTCAAGTTTGGAGAACAATTATTGTTGTCCTTTTACATCTCTTCATTTTCCTTTTATTAAAAAAAAATAGTGGTGAGATGTGACCAAATTAATTTTTTAAATGGTGTCGAATTTCCAAATGGTTAAATGAACCACTTTTCATATTATTCAAAGACTCAATAATAAAATATATATTTCCCTTCCCCTAAAATACAATTAAAATTCACAATAACAAAAACAAAAACAAAGCCTTGGTGATTAGCATGTTGTATATGGTAATGAGACCGATGTGCAACTTATTTGTTCATGCTTTTTAGAGGGCATCATGCTGGATTTCTCTGCCTCCATACTGTCTACCACACTGTCTGATTTGTAGGTCAAGGGTTTACACTTGAGTGCATTTAGTCACTTGAATCGGTATCTCTCCAGCATCATCTGTTTAGCTGTTAATTCTGTAGCCACTCTTTTCCAGAAGGTCCAATTGCACACTTTCACTGGGGCTGACTTACTACCCATTTTTTATTTGATTTCCTTCTCTCTCTCCTCTCTCTCTCTCTCTCTCTCTCTCTCCCTCTCTCTCTCTCTCTCATAGTAGACATTTTTCAGGCATCCAACTACTTTTTGTCTGGGAAAAGCAAAGAATTCTTGTTCACCTTGATATTTGCTTGCCAATAGTTCTCTTACATTGAACTACATGAAATTGCCAATTTTTAGGTAAAATGTTGTCAACTTAAGATGGCTTATCCATAAATCTACGTTTGCTCACAAAATTGAATAATTTTGTGAGACAAATGTAGGCCAAAGTGCTTGGCACATAAGGGGTTTTTCCATGCTATCATTATTCATCGTCATTATTAGTACTTAAATCAATTCAGTGCTGTCTGTAAGGAGAGTCTGATGTAGCATCTCAGATATTCTCCTCAAGTGTGCGTGCAATGCTTGAAGAGCCACTTTCTAGTGAGACCTCTGGGGATGTAATTTAACGCTCTTCGCTCATTTGAAACTTATTTTTAAATTGCCATCTTCAGGCTACTTGTTCTATTATATTTATATCTGGTAATGTTCACACACTAATGCTATCCTCTTTATGATAACATCTCCCAGGAGCATGTAGGTTCTTGAGGAAATCAATCCAAACAAAATGTAGACACATAGATATATCAGATATTCTAAAATATCATAGGAAATATAGCAAATATTCCAGTTTACCATTATTTCTCTTCAGATTTTCATGGATCAAATCTACAGGCAAACTCTTTTTCAAATTCCTTTGAATTACCGCCCCTTCCCTATATTCTTAACCTGTTTTTATATCAACATAATATTTTAATTTAGTCTCAAAGGATACAGAGCAACAGAATAAATTTTCTTACGCCCTCATGTGATCCGTTTCTGGCCTTAGACTTATGACAAGTATTTATGTTCAGAATTGATGTAGGCAAAAAATTCATTCAAAGGATCAACTGATTTGAGAGCCAAACTAAAGGACTTTCTAAGTTATTAGTGGATTTTTTTTTCCCGGAAAGTACAATAATTGCTTCTATTAATGAAGGATTGTCATGGCACATGGGTGGCTTTGGTGGCCCACTTGCCGTTGCCATAATTAATTCTCTCTTGGAAGGAGCACAGCATTCATCACATTTTGATGGCGCTCCAGCACACTGTGCCAGAACAGAAGGCAGGCAGTGATTGACAAAATGTTTATGTGACAGCTACATTCGCCATATAAATATACATCTGATGAACTTGAAAATGAGCTTTCTGTTTGGAACAGTGGTGCATATTTTAAAAGACCAACTTTGCGAAAAGGCTATTTTCCACCGCTCATTTCAGCTACAAAGAGGATAGTAACATAAAACTCATATACCAAAACGAAATGATTTACTTTATTCAGCCATTTCGAACAACTGATGGCAGGAAATAGCAGAAAACTTAAGGCCGGGCCACTTAAATTTCAATAACAGGCAAGGAGTGATTTTTTTTTTCTTTTTCCATCAGAGGGAAAGCCAAACATTTTTGTCTAATAAGAATATCTGTTGACACTGTTTACTCAAAAGTAGGTATTATTTTTTTAAATATATTTTATTGATTTTTAACAGAGAGGAAGGGAGAGGGATAGAGAGTCAGAAACATCTATGTGAGAGAGACATCCATCAGCCGCCTGCTGCACATCCCCTAATGGGGATGTGCCCACAACCAGGATACATGCCCTTGACCGGAATCGAACCCGAGACCCTTCAGTCCGCAGGCCGATGCTCTATCCACTGAGCCAAACCGGTTTCAGCCTAGGTATTATTTTTTGTTTGCCACTTTAGGTATGCTTGTTTATTTTTTAATATCTTGGTCTTCACACACTCTAAGTAAGCTCCATTTCCAGTTCACCTGATCCTTCATTTCCAGTCCTAAATTCTCTGCCTCTTCTCCCTGCTCTCCCTTTTAGACTCCCCCCAAAATGACCCACTCCCTTCTGCTCCCCTTCTGGGCAGGAGCCAGCAGAAGCTTGCAAGCTTTCCTGACGCTTCCACCTGGAACTGGCCCAGTTCTGCCACCTATTGTTGACCAAAACAAGTCACCAGACTGCCGTATATCCAAGGAAAAGCAAAACAGACTCCACTGCTTGACAGAAGCATAGGATACAAGAAGAACAGAACTAGGAATACTGTTACAATCACCCAATCACATCTGTCTTTATTCCAAATACATTTACTTGACAACGTTTTTACAAGGCCCCATCCCTATAAAACCAAATGGGCCTTGTTGACTAACTTACAACAGACAGAGGAAATCAGGCTGGAAGCCAAAATCCAGGAGTCAAGCCAGAAGGCAGGAGAAAGGTTATCACACAGTGAATTTATCACATGGGTGGGTATCTTCAATATCAAAGGAGGTCAAAGCAAACCCTCGCTACTAGCTTTGAAATGAGTCCATATATTAGTGATTATTAGGGCATGAACTGGGTCATAGGATGATTTTGTAAAAATAGTACATAGATATGTTTTAATTGGGGGCAACTTTTACTTTGTAAAATCCTTTCATTTTTCAGGATTCATTCGCCCATTGAATTGAACATAAAAAGGAAGTGTAATGTAGAGGGGACCTTGACATCAGGTAGGCCTGAATTCAAATTTCACTTCTGCAGTTTCTGACCTTGTATCCTTTGCCACTCCAACCTTCTCATCTACCTTACCGACTCATTATGAGAGCTTCCTGTAGTATAGTTGCAAAATGAATGCACACACCAGGTGTCAATCAAATTTCCCTTTTTCTGGTGTATTAATTCACACTTTGACAGAAATAAGATGCAAGGGGAAGGGAGAAACCCAGGGAGATCTTTAGTCCCAAGCCCTTAAATAGAATAGATTCTTACGCCCACATTTGCGTTTTCCTAGAGAAAGTATAACTCGATTCATTAAAGGTATAACTTTGAAAATTAACATTCTTCAGCGAGATCATCAGCCTCACATTATGTCAAGTTTCATTCAAATACGATTCCTTCTCCGAACACATTTTCATGTATGAACTCCTGAAACATTTTCTTCTCAGAATCAAAATTCCTTTCTTTAATCCACTACACAGAAGAATACGTCAGCGGAAATATAGTACTTCCATCCAACCTGGCTGATAAATGAATAGTTTGCACTTCTGCTTGCTTTATGATCTCTATCTGTTAGCCACAGACTCCTGCATCCCTTGATAAGCCATCATGAAAACTGGTTACTGATAACACAGGTGGCAAAAATAAACAAACCAAAAAAAACACACACACAATGCTTCAGTGTTTCTGGAAGTTTATTTGCTACAAGGCAGAAGGAAATCAACCCGCAGGCCACCGAAAGAAGAAAGCTTGTTTGCTTGCATCTTCACTACCCAGAAGGCAAAAACAAGTCACTGCCTTACCAACTCGTGAGGCCTCTCTCACTATTTCATAGAAATCTCAGCCACCCATGTCCACCGCATCAAAGTGAATATTGCGTTGCTCGTGGGTATTTTGTGGCGGTTGCATACTTCTATTCCGTAAGACTCTTCCATTTATTTCAAAGACTCCATTTGTATGTTGTCCGCCTCCTTTGCCAAGGTGAGCGGTTCAACGTGATGCTTTTTCGCTGTGGGCAGAGAAAAAGAACGCATCCCCGGGGAAATTGAGGTTTGGCGCGCTCTCTCTAGCTTTCAGGTGGTGGTCTCAGAAGGAACACAGCCTAGAAAGGATCAGCAATCTTTAATTCTATCAAGAATTTAATCTTGTAATGAAGCCTGAAAATTCCATTTTTGTTAATAGAAAGAGAACCAGCATGAAATGTAGTTCACAAACCATTTCCACTGGCAGCGAGCACAGCCACGCTGAGTCATCGCATCATAAAACTGATTTAATTATATTGAAGAGAAGGGGGAAAGCAGTGGCCTGAGCCAGCCAAATGCAAACAAGGTGCCCGGCTCCAGATCGTGCTGCTGGTAGAGAAGGGCCACCTTTTAAGTGTCAAGCTGAGACGTTCATCTTTAACTCTGCCACTCCCAGGTGTCCTGACCCGGCAATGCCAGTTTTACTGAAAAAAAAACAGCTCTCGCCTGCTGGGTTTCTTATGCATCTTCCCAGTGATTTCCCTGGAACAGAGACTTGATTGTAAGAAACAGGAAAAGCAATGAGTGGCAGGCTCCTTCCTTTAGGCTACTCCTTACTGGCTCTGGATATTTATTCTTATGAACTAAGCTAAGTGCATCCTCCGCTTAAAAGCTAAAGGGAGCTTGGGCAGAATGGATCAGGGGTTGAGCACTGACCAATGAACCAGGAGGTCACAGTTCGATTCAAATCAGGACACATGCCTGGGCTGCAGGCTCCATCCCCAGTAGGGGGCAATGCAGGAGGCTGCCGATCAATGATTGTCGTGCATCATTGATGTTTCTGATCTCTCTTCCCCCTCTCCCTTTCTCTCTGAAATCAACAAAAATATATATTTTTTTAAAAGGTAAAAGGAAATTTACCAAATTGCACATGGAGCAATGGTTCCTGTTTTCCTTAAGGAATTGCATGATCAAAATTGTTAAAAAATAGCATAATATCTAGATATATATTACACCTAATATGTGTATATGTACATATATAATATGTAACATATAATGTAAATATGTAATACAGTGGTACCTCGAGATACGAGTTTAATTCGTTCGGTAACCTTGAGGCGTGGGAAACTATGAGAGGCTCGAGTCGCAGTAAACTGGTGGGTCGTGTGCAGCCGGCCGATCTGCGCGATTACTCCTATCTCAAATGTTGCTCGTATTTCAAAGCAAAAATCACTCGCTCAACTGCTCATATGTCAAAAATCTCGTATGTTAGGGCACTCGTATCTCAAGGTACCACTGTATAGTAAACATGCTTGCTAACTGTTATGTATAAACTAGAGGACTGGTGCACAAAATTCATGCACTGGGGGGGGGGTCCCTCAGCCCAGCCTCCACCCTCTTGCAGTCTAGAAGCCCTCAGGGGATGTCTGACTGACAGCTTATGCCCGCTCCTCTGTGGGAGGCAACCAGTGGGCCAATCAGGGGATGGCGCTGGCCAGCAAGCAGCCAGCCCCCTCCCCCCTGATCGCCCCTCCACTTCCGCTGGTCGCTGCTGCCCCCCAATCACCATCCCCTCCCTTTGCCCCCTGGCACGTGCCTTGGCTGGCCTGGCGCCACCTGCTCACTGGCCCCGCCCCCCACCCACCAGTTGCTCCCCTGTTCAGTCGATTTGCATATCATGCTTTTATTATATAGGATACATATAACATATATAAATGTATGCGTGTCTGTATGTGTGTGTGATTAATAGGTTATATTTCAAACAGAAAGGAAGAATGCCGAAGACCAGCTTAGAGTCAGGAGACCTGAAAGTTTTCTGTCCACTGAGCTACCACGGCAGATAGTTTGCACCCTCCTCTAAAGCTTTCTGAGTGGCCTTTCTCTATCTACAGACCCCTCACTTATAAAATTAAAGGATTAGCTGCGATCACTGACAAAGCTCCGCTCAGCTAGAAATTTCTATCGTTTAAGGTCATTCACCTGCAGGTTATCCTAACGCCCTAAGCAGAAGCTACATTTTTATTACATTTTTTTAAAAGTAGTTCCTAAACAAAAATAAGGCTACAGGCCAAAAAATAGATAACCATATCCAATATTCCATTCCAGAACCCTGCAGCCATTTGTTTTCTATGAATTTTCACCCTCACAAAAGTCTGCTTCAAAAATATTGCACACTTTTAAGAGTTCAGACTTTTCCTCGTCCTTTATAGGTATTAGAATCAGAGAAGATAGATGCGAATCGATCGGTATTCTTTTCATCTTTCCCTCCTTGATATATTTTAATATTCTCTTTACTTGATGATGTCCCAGGTGAACAGAATCCTTACTACCTTACCCTTAAACTTCCATGGAATTAATGAGCTGTTGCAATAGCCAATCATAAACTTGTGTTTGTAGTTTGGCGTCCGATCAGGCTTATAATTATTTCAGTGCAGATCTGCTAGCCCAGGGAAAGCCATCATTATCGTTGGAGCTGAAGGAGCTCTTTGGTTATGCAGGGCCGGTCTCGTCCCTGCACGTCCCTTCTCGGCCACTGCTTGTAGTAAACATCCTTTTGCTCCATTTTAATAGAGCTGCCTGCAGAAGGTCATTTATTAGGCAATCACTTGTCTGTGAAAAATTCTAATTACTCAATATTTGTCAACGGAAGGAAAATAGCATTGCACTTGAATGCTGAATGATGGCCAAACCAGAATGCAGATGAAAAAAAAAAATCAGAAGTTTGTATCGTTTAAATGAGCAGGTAAAGAAATGTGGTAAATGCACCTACACTTTGAGGGTTAAAAAAGAAAAGAGACACTACTAGCCATAGTGAAGATAAAAAAAAAGAGAGAGAGAGAGTTTAGGGTGTTATCGGTTTGGAGTGGAAGCAAAAGAAAAATAATTTATGAATGCTTCAGGGATTTATGTTTCCTGTGGAGTTGTAGTGCCCCCTGCTGATCTTGAGAAAATGTTTTTCATTCGCAGTAGTTCCGATTTTTCTTGTAGATAGAGATTTTTCTATCACTGTTATTTCTTTTTCAGAGAAGAGAGACTCTTTTGCAGGTAAAACTCTATCTCAGCAGGACTATCATGTTAGTATCTGGCTTCTTATTGAAAAAGAAAAGTGATTCATCAAAAAATGCATATTCACAAGTGTTAAAAGATAGAGGGAAATGAATTTAAAATTACTACCTGATATTTTAATGGAACCAGTTGAACTTGAAGCAACAGAAAGTCACTTAGGAAAGAAGACCTTGACAAAAGTGAAAAATACCCAAAGAAATCATTGGTGACAAAAACCACAATAGTGCCACTAAGTCAGATGCTTGTTGAAACAGATTGTTCATGTTCTTAGATCATAACCAGGCACAGGCACATGAGACATTATGACACAGCACGCTGCCAGAGACCACCCATTATTAATAACAGTATTTTCCATATGTCAGTCTTATCTTGTACATTATGTGTGAGAGAAATGTTACTACTCCTATCTGAAAGGTGAAGAAAATAAGACTCATAAAGCTAATGTAAATTACTAAAAAAAAAGTTGGTGAAACCGGTTTGGCTCAGTGGATAGAGTGTCAGCCTGTGGATTGAAAGGTCCCAGGTTCGATTCCGTTCAAGGGCACGTACCTTGGTTGCGGGCACATCCCGTGCAGGAGGCAGCTGATTGATGTTTCTCTCTCATCGATGTTTCTAACTCTCTATCCCTCTCCCTTCCTCTCTGTAAAAAAACAATAAAATATATATTTTTTTAAAAAAATTACTAAAAAAGTTGGACAACCATGTAATGGCAGAGGATCATCTTAGATTGATTTCAGAACAAAATAAAGTATAAATATATTTTCTACATTTCCTCCTCACTCTATCTACTCCAGATTATTTCAAAGCAATTCCCAGTAAATATTTAACAAGTTACAGTCAATAGTTCATTATTTCTTTCTATGAACAAGATCGCTTTTTTTAAAGAGCATTTTAAAATTTAGCAGCAGCAAGATATTGAACTATGGCGTCAACACTCGGGTTCTCTCTGTGTATCAGTCATATTTCCTATATTTTCTTTATTCTGATACTTGCGCATGTGGGAATTGATGATTATTCCTAGAGATGGTAAACAGCTCGACAGAGAGAGTACTTTCCAAATGCAAACCAACCATCCAGAGTCTAGGCCTCCAACCACTTCCTTTAGGACAGTGGTTCTCAACCTTCCTAAGGCCGCGACCCTTGCATAAAGTTCCTCATGTGGTGGTGACCCCCAACCATGAAATTTTGCTACTGTTATGCATCGTGATGTAAATATCTGCATTTTCCGATGGTCTTAGGCGACTCCTGTGAAAGGGTCGTTCGACCCCCAAAGGGGTCACGACCCACAGGTTGAGAACCACTGCTTTAGGAGTCGACACACTGTGGTCCATTACCCATTTGCCCTAATCACCCCAGGGGCAAGTAACAGACAACTAGGGACAGACAGCCCTGTGCCCAGAGACTATAACATTATTTCAACTGGCCAACCCTAAGCCTGCTTGCCCTGCCTGGTCATTTCCCCCTATAAAAAAAAAAAAAAAAGAAAAGAAAAAAACACAGTAAAGACTCTTGTCCACATTTCCCCTCTCCTTCTATCTCCTGACCAACACCAGGGCACCTACTTCCCCTCCTCCCCCCACTTCTCTGGAATGCATGCCTCCTGATCCAGAGTTTTAAGTGTAACAAACTTATTTTAATAGCAATGGAGTACTGATCTGTTGGCCATACTCTACCTAAATAACAATAAAACCTCTTCAAATATGTCGCCACCCCACAGCAACTGCAATCTCTCTCCATCAGACTTCAATGAGAAGATAAAATTGGTATTAAATAATGTGTCTTCATCATAGAAATACCGAGTTCTGGGGTCAGGCAAGCACAAAGCATTTTTTTTTAATAAGATAAGCCTTTCTCATTAAGCAAAAAAAAAAAAAAAAAGGAGCGCCAGTTATTTCACATCATTAAATAGGTTCATTGACATTCCCAGGTGTCAGAGAGTCATTTCCACAAACCATCCACTCCCACGCAACTCCTGAGCCAGGCTGTCACCCCAGAAGTCCCCACCAATAAAGAGGTCAGACTTTAATAATATTACAAAGGTTCTGAAGATAAAAGATACCATGAAATCAGTCAGGCTGAAATGTTGCAAGAGAAGAGATGAGAAAAGAGTAACTTAAAGCTCCAATTTTCCGTCTGACTGAGAAACTGATTTGCTTCACTAGGGTTTTGGTACCTGGCATCAGTGTTCCCATTACTCAGGGGAAGAGGTCACTGTACAAGTTTTCCATCTGCATTATCTCATTTAATATTTACCGTTTTGCTAGCAGTTTGGCTAACATCACCCTCATTTTACAGATGCGCACGTCGAGACTCAAACATGGGCAGGAGCCAGCCTGCCTGCCATGTTTCAAAACCTGTTTCGGCGATACACATCATGTTCCTCCTCTTAAGCTCCAAAATAGCCACAAAAATCTTGAACACTTCAACCAAGGTTGGTATAGAGGGTAAAAGAATTCCTGTATTTCAAATAAATGCTTGCTAGGATATGTCATTCTATTTTTAATAACAAAGGTTAATGATGTGACAGGTGGTTTCCTATACTGAACTCAAATGGGATGTTCGGCAAATATCACACTTAATGCCAGTAGTCAATAGTCATCCTCCAGAGTTTCAATGTCATATTCTTTCCATAGCTACACAGTGTCTACACCCACTAGGTCATATGATTCTGCCCGATTAGTCTAGTCTAGTGCCAAGATCCAGTCCAGCACAAGGACACCCTCAATCCAGAATGACTTACCATATTTAAGAAGTGAGGAGGGGGGGAGGGGTGTGAGGAGGTGGAGGGAGTTAAGGGGAAGGACACTGAGTGAAATTTGAATTCCAGTAAATAGCACAGAATGTTTACCATAAAGACGTCCCATGTAATATTTAGGCCATGTTATACCAAAGAAAAAGTGTTCACTGTTTATCAGAAATACAAAATTAACTACCTTTCATACTGAAACTATATTTATCTGAAATACAAATTTAACTATGGTAAATTGGCCTTTATTTTATCTGGAAACCCTAGCTCCAAATCTTCCGAAGAACCTGAATTCATTCTGTGACCTCATTGGGACATTACTTTGTACTGAAGAAGGAGGAGGCTAAACCCAGAACCCTGGTCTCCGCACATTTTTTGAAGTAAATAATAATAAAAACATGAATATTAATATGAAAAGTAAATTGGATAAATAATACTACTATGAGGCTCTAACCCATGCCTGTGGGCATTTGCACTCCCATGGCCGAGCCTGGGTGGAACAGGAAATTGCTGAGACAACCTAGACCCAAATGAACTTCACAGGCAGAAGAGGCAAGATGACGTGGTTATTTGCTTTGCAATTTCAGTTCTCCCGAGTCTCACATGTGGCACTTGATGCCTTCATAACAGATGGTTATGGGGCTATAAGAAAGGCATCATAGCCGAAACCGGTTTGGCTCAGTGGATAGAGCATCGGCCTGCGAACTGCAAGGTCCCAAGTTGGATTCCGGTTAAGGGCATGTACCTTGGTTGTGTTACACCTCCAGTAGGGGGCGTGCAAGAGGCAGCTGATTGATGTCTCTCTCTCATGGATGTTTCTAACTCTCTATCCCTCTCCCTTTCTCTCAATAAAATATATTTAAAAAAATAAAAGGCATCATAGAAGACAGAAGAAAGGGTAATTAAAAGTGTCAGTAAGTAATCCCAGAAGCTGATCGGTTTCCTACAATGCCATTTTAATATATCAAAATAATTTTATTGTATCAATGGCTCTAATTTAAATCACATTTCCCACTAACAACCAGTTCAAGGACATGCCACGGAACTCACTATTTTGGAGAGAGCACCATTTCCATCGCACTGTTCGGAAGAGGCCTATGTTTAATCCGCTATAATATTTCTGAATTCTCCTCGTGGGGATTTTAGCCTCTTGGCAGATTCGGTTATCCTGGACCCCACTACACAGGGAAATATTCTTGTTGCTGATTTGTTCCTGTGAGAATAATTCATTTTTAAAGAAAAAGATCATTTATTTATTGGGATCCAGACTGTTCTTTCCTCCCATTACCTGCAAATATTTTATGAGGTCTTTTGTTTTGAACTTTGAACACTTGGAACTTGGCTCTGTGAGGGCCAAACCTTCTCACTGAAAGATGAAAATGACAGCCGCTGTCTCACAGAGAGATTTAAAAGGGGTCCTGACTTGAGGGGATATCGGTGGTTTGGTGACATCCATCTTCATATATATTTCTAGACCAGTAACATCAGATTGTCCCACTTGCCAAGATGTCATGAATTTAAAGCTGGCCTCCAAAAATATCAGCAGTGCTGGCGGTGAAATTGCCTTTGACTTAATGGAAGCACAATATCGCATACTCTCTTTCGTGCAAGAACTGTTACCATTAAAGCAATTTCAATCAAATGGAGGTTTTTCTGGGCCAATCGTGTACTCAGAATGTCTGAAGACTCCCAAGTAGTTGAGCCAATGAAAACACTTCAAGAGAGAGGTTAGAAGGCAAATGTCTCTTTTAATTAAAAATCTGAGTAACAGCAACCCACCCCCAGAAGTTCCAAGTTCAAGGTCTTTCCACTTATGAGTATCGTAAAGACAATATCATGACACATTCACGGCGGGAAGAATCAATGAAATAAAAATATCTGAAACCGGGAGGTTATCATCACAAAGAGTATCTAAACAGGAACAGGAAATACCATTTGGGAAGGATTACATCCTGGACCTCAAGCAACTTAGCATTGTTGAATAATCCTGAAAACTATTTCTAACCTTAAGCTTCCATGCTTCTCTGATTATCAGAAACATCATACGTTTCAGGATGCATTCAAAACGTATTTCTGCAGATGAGAAGAAAATTATCATAAGGGAAGATTTTAATAACTTATCTTCTGAAATCCTTTGTCATTATTTGTCTTATATTATCCTTATATGTATTTTTATCCCAATAGTTTGTTGCAGAGTATTTAAGGTTCAGGTCTTATTGATGAAATTTTACAAGAATCGGAGTTAATATCAGGCTACATTATCATAATTATTTAATTCATGTACATTATTTTCCAGGTTTTATGATACTATTTCATTGGATATAAATTACATTGTTGGGAAATTAATCATTAAAAAAAAAAAAACCTGGCCTCAGCTGGTTTGGCTCAGTGGAGAGAGCATTGGCCTGCAGACTGAAGAGTCCTGGGATCAGTTCTGGTCAAGGGCACATGCCTGAGCTGTGGGCTTGATCCCCCTAATAGGGGGCATGCAGGAGGCAGCCAATCAATGATTCTCTATCATCCTATATAATAAAGAGGTGATATGCAAATTGACTATCACTCCAACGCACAAGATGGCCACCCCCATGTGGTCAAAGATTGCCATCCCCATATGGACACAAGATGGCCACCACAAGATGGCCAGCAGGGTTGGTAGTTGTGGGTGATCAGGCTAGCAAGGGAGGGCAGTTGGGGGCAATCAGGCCTGCAGGGGAGGACAAATAGGGGTGACCAGGCCAGCAGGAGAAGGCAGGTAAGGGCAATCAGGCTGGCAGCAGAGCAGTGAGGCATCATCAGGCTGGTAGGGGTATGGTTAGGGAATGATCAGGCTGGCAGGCAGAAGCAGTTAGGGGCAATCAGGCAGGCAGGCAGGCAGGCAGGCAAGTGATTGGGAGCCAACAGTCCTGGATTGTGAGAGGGATGTTCAACTGCCTGATGGGATTGGGCCTAAACAGGCAGTCAGACATCACTCAAGAGGTCCCAGATTGGAGAGGTTGCAGGCTGGGCTGAGGGACACATGAAATTTCATGCACCTTGCCTCTAGTCATTGATATTTCTATTCCTCTCTCCCTCTCTCTTCCTCTCTGAAATAAATAAAAATATATTTTTAAAAATAACCCTGATTCCTCTTCTTACCATGTGGATGCACAGGTCTGGGAATTCCATTGAATATCTAGCTTATCCATTCTTATATGCAAAATAAAACTTCAACTTTATTTTGTTTAGATCATTTAGAGTAGCAGTTTTCAAACATGCCCCATGAACCCCTGGGGGTTCCTGAGCATCTTTCAGAGGGTGAGTGAAATTAAAACTATTTTCACAAGAGTGCCAAGATGTTCTTTGCCTTTCTTACTTGATTGACATTTACAATGATGGTAAAACTGCTGGTGCCTTAACATGAATCCAAGTAGTGGCACTGCTTATGATAGCTGCATTGTATGTTAAAGTAAAAAATAAATAAATAACAAAACTAAAGCTTTTTAAAGCCTGTTTCAGAACATTGTTAATGACATGATAAAAAACTTAATTAAAAAAATTTATATAAAGTCTTAACCTTTAATTAAAGTGCTTTTAGATATTTATGTGATGGAATAAATGGTAAATAGCTGGGTTACTAAAAATTGTTTTTACTTTATTTTTCTTAACTTATTAATATACTTTGTTTAAATCAACTATTACAATAGTGTCTTCTGGCATTTATAATATTTGAATATCATATATATCTATCTCTGTATCTACCTATAGCTATAAAGATATATAGATAGATACTGAGTGGCCAGATTATTATGATCTCTGAACATATAATAATCTGGCCACTCTGTGTGTGTGTGTATGTGTGTGTGTGTGTGTGTGTGTGTGCGTGTGTGTGTGTATTAAAGGCCCGGTGCATGAATTCGTGCATGGGTAGGGTCTGGCCAGCCTGGTCAGGGAGAGGGGACATGAGTGGTTTGCCAGCCTGCCTGCTGGTCAAACTCCTGGATGAGGGAACAATTTTCATATTAGCCTTTTATTATATAGGATATACACTAAGTGGCCAGATTATTATGCATTCAAAGATCAGTGTATATATTATGGCATAAAAGCTGGGAGAATGTGGAACTATATTGACTCATTACTACATAAAATATAATTTACTGTAAATGAACTGTTAAAAAGTTAAGAATATAGCCCAGCTGGTGTGATTCAGTCATTGAGTCTCAACCTATCAACTGGGAGGTCACAGTATGAGTTCCCTTCCCAGTCAGAACACATGACTAGGGTTGTGAGTTTGATCTCCAGGAGGGAGCATGCAGAAGGCAGCTGATGAATGATTCTATCTCATCATTGATGTTTCTCTCACCCTCTTTCTTCCTCTCTCTGAAATCAATAGAAAATATTTTTTTTAAGTTAAGGACATATATTATAATCCTTAGTTCAATCACTAAGAAAATGGCACAAGACATATAATTAAAATATCAGTAGGAAAATTAAAATGAATTTCTAGCACTTTTAAATAATCCCCCCCAAAAAAGGCAGGAAAGAATACAGAGTGAAACACAAAAAACAGATGAATGAAAAACAAATAATAAAGTGATAGACCCAAACTCAATCATAATTAAGCTAGACATGAATGGAATAACAATTCAATTAAAAAGGAAAGATTGCCAGAATGGGAAAAAGGGATACAACTATATTCAATCTATAAGAAATTACATTTAAATATGTAGCTAGATTAAAAATATATGGATGGAAGAAGATGTTCATGTAAACTGTAATTATAAGAAGAATGAATAGCTGCATTAATGACATATAACAGATTTCAAGTCTAAAGTTATTATAGTGATAAAGTAGTTATTTCATAATGATAAAAAAATGAAGTCATCAAAATCATTCTAATAAAAATATTTATGCATTTATATCAGAGCATCAATATAGAGAAACGAAAAATTAACAGAATAAAATGAACAGGCAAATCCACAGAGTTGAAGATTTTTTTTTTAAATTCCTCTTTTAGCCATTGATAGATCAACTACACAATAAATCAGCAAGAGAGAGGAGATATGAATAACACTAGCTCATTGACCAGGATATTTGTAGCTAAATTGACATTTTTAGCATAAAATATGACATATCAGAGTTAAGTCTTATTGATAGTCATATTAATTTGCAATTGCTTGTTTCCAATATATATCAATAGAGTACATATTTCTCTTCAAGTATTTCAAAAGCATTTAAGACATATTCAAGAATTAGTGATTGTCCACTAAAAAAATAAATATAGGTAATATTTGTATGCATATATGCATAGCCCATGGCCACAGACAATGGGATAGTGAGGACCAGGAATGGGGTGGGGGGTCTGCAGGGGGTCAATGGGGGGACATATGTAATACTTTCAATAAAGAATTATTTAAATATATATAGATAGATAATATTTATAACAGCATCATTCTATATATTAGAGAGCACTAAAGAATGTAGGTTGTGGCTTGACCAGTGTGGCTCAGTGGCTGAGCATCAACCTATGAACCAGGAAGTCTTGGTTGGATTCCCAGTCAGAGTGCCCGGGTTGTAGGCTCAATCTCCAGTGCAGGGGCATGCAGGACACAGCCAATCATTGATGTTTCTCTCTCTCTCTCCCTCTCCCTTCCTCTCTGAAATCAATAAAATATGTATTTTTAAAAAAAGAATGTGGGCTCTAAACTCAGGTGGGTTTAAATAAAAACCTAACCCTGCCTCTTTCTAGTTACATAGTCTTGGGTGTATTAAGTCATCTCCTACGACCCTTCACTTCCTCTTCTGAAAATGGAGATAATGCACGTCTCATAGAGTTAAGCAAAACAGCATCAAAGCATTATAGCTGTCCCTGTAACTATCCTGTCTAATAAAAGGATAATATGCAAATTAACCATCACTCCATCACAAAGCTAGAGGCGCCCATAGCCACAAGATGGCAGTGCCCAGACCTCTCATCCCCACCAGAGTCCCCAAGTCCTGGGGGGGTGGCCCATGAGCGGGCCACATGAGCGGCCTGGCAGAATGCTTGCTTCACTGCCAGAGCACCTCTGGAGGACAGGGGGGCCGGCCTGCAGCCTCATCGGCTGAGCACAGGCCCTGAGAGAAGACAGCGGCTAGAAGGACCCCTTGGCACACTGTGGTTCCCACCAACTCCCACAGAAACAGCATATGGCCTACTGCATGCGATACCACGTGATGGGCTACTAGTCAAAAATAAGAGCCAAATTTACTTTGCATTTCAGTAAGTAAATGAACTTTAATTAGGAAAGTATAGATGAATCCAGCTTTTGACTATCACAAGGAGCCTTTTGAAACCATTGAAGTCACTGAAACTTTTTCCTGCAACACTATACAGAGATTAGATCTGGAAAGTTCAAACCTTTGCACCGAAGTCAAACCCCCTACAGCGCAGGAGTCTTTGCCTGGAAATACATATGCCCGAACAGAGTTTTCAATTTGTTTCTTTTTTGAAACTTGTGCAGTTTCCCCTCCGTTGCACCCAAATGTTTATTTCCTTCACCAGGTTGACAAAGGATATTGATTTTGGTCATGAGAGAGTTCTCTCTGGAGAGGTCAAAGGGGTTTATACTTTTTTTCTTCTTCTTCTTGATATTTCTGCTTTAAAATGTCATTTAAGCTGTTGGCTTTTTTAGACAACAAATGAAAAGATTATTCATAGCCAGCAAGAGGGCCTAAAAAGATGACAAGAGGTAAGACCACCTGTCTCCTGATGGAAATGAAGTTTGAACATATGTTTTTTCTTTCAAGTATAGTCCAGTTTTCAATCAAGTATAGAACAGTTTTTAAACAACTTATCCAGAATTTTTTAATGTTTTCACTAAGTTTTTCCCAACTGATGAAATTTAGAGTAAAAATGCCTTTATGTTAAGGTATAATTATTCGCATTGATAACCATTTGGATAGTCTTCTTAAATACAATAAAATTTAAAAATGTGCTTCTTTTCTAATGCTTTCTTATTACAGTGAACCCTCCAAAGAAAAATATTCAATTTCAATTTCAGGGGTAAAAAGAATAATTGAACTGTGTACAATTTTTGTCCATAAAGCCTTTTAAGATTTATTTGAAAGCAGATGAAAGATAAAACTCCACAAATACTTGTTTCTCATTTCAAATAAACTTGTTTAACACAATTTCAAAACCCAGTAGTAAATTTTTCATTTGATAAAACATGAATATTCATATTAAAAAGAATGTTTATCAACGATATGGAGCATAGACTCTTATAATTTTGGAACTATACCAGGCTCCTTGTAAAACCATAAATGTTCCATATTTTGTTAATAACCTTGGCATAGGCCAGCGTTCAGAATAATGGTATCTGAATTATTTGGGGGACCTATTAAAGGTACAGAGTCATAGGATCTGTCCCAGTTCTCTAAATCGGCATCTCTGGGAACCAGAAATCTGTATTTTTACTAATATCCTCCGATAACGCCTATGCAAAGCAAAGGCGAGACCTTCTGTTCAACGAGATCTGAGGAATGACACGAGAGCTTGGGAACACAAAGCCCTCGCCTACATAATGAAACACAAAAGAAAAGGATTTCATAGTGTGTTCAATAGGCAGATGCCCCAATTTCCAACCATCACCACAGAGGCTAACAACATACATATACACCCAATACCTTTAGGTAATTATTATTTTCCTACATCTTCAATAAAATTCGAGTACAAATTATAAAAGAATAACAACTTGTGAACTTCGCAAATAAAGGAAAAATGAAGGAATTAAGGTCTGAAGATCAGATATATTTTAAGATAAGCAAAGCAGAGAGAGCTTCCTATGCCAGGTAAAAAAATGTAAGACAATTTTTGTTTATATGAATGAAGAAACACTGCTTATATCCCGACATCCAACATGTCATTTATTAGCCATCCAGGAAACGGTGGTGTTGAAGACAGAGGCTCAGCTCCACTTTCACTGGCAGAGTTTGAAGTCTGGGTAAAAGCTCCCTGGGGGTTTTTTAAACCATAAATAATTTCAAAACCATTTACTATGTGATTTGCTATACCTTCTCAACTCCTAACAGCTGAACCACAATCAATATAATGGAAGTAAATTATGAGATGTAGATGGACGTAAGCACAGCCTCAAACTGCTATAGGTAATTACAGAAACCACGTAAGTGGAAATAGGATGCTCCTGGCTGCCAGGGACTCATGATTTGCTATTACAAAATGCTGTATGTTATTGCTCAGATATTGTCATGGATGTTTGCCAAGTTAAGACTAAGCTATTTCTAATAGTGACTCACACATGTTCATAAAAGGCCTAAAAGTAAAACCTGCTCTTGTCAACTGAGAAGCATGTATATTTCATTTTAGTACAGAGGATATATTCATTTGTGTTCATTAGTATTAATATAGTACATTCATTTAAGAAAGCAAGGAAGACCTATCATTTAGGAACAATTTTATCAAATCTCAGTTCTTCTCATATGAAAAAGGCTGTCACGTTGTCATGCTGTATGACTTACAAAAAGCTCATCTCCCTACACCAGTATGCCACTTGGTTTCATCCGAGATTTCACAGGCTAAACTGATTAGCAGCTCCCCAAGAGCTGTGAGAATTATTCAAAAGAACTAGAAAAGAGAAAACAAGATGTCGTGAGAAAGTCACATAAAAGAACAGCGTTTTATACTGAGGGACTTTGCATCTTAAGACTCAGAAAATGAAAGGGAAAAAAAACCACCTTGCCTTTTCTCTCAGCTCAGTGAGAGAGACACTTTATCAAAAATTTCTGAAAGTAGGACAGCCTGCTGCTTTTATATTATTAAATAGGAAATAAAATGCGTTACTTCACTCGAATTGTTTCAAAAATGCATCAAAGCTAAGGAGAAATCAAAGAACCGGAAAAAAAAAATCACAGCGGTTATCCTCTCCCCAAAAAATATAACTGGCTATAATTAATGTAGAGTTGAAAGACAACCGGTAGAAATACGATCAAATCACACACCAAAGCCGCTGACACATTCAACTTTCCTACAACCATAATCTCATAATATCCTGGTCACTGCATCGTTTCTTTTTCTCACTGTATAATAACAATGATAATTGTTCAGCAACGACCTCTGAGAATTTTAAGAACTATGGGTGAATCATATATTCTATCTGGGTGATTTTTCTGACCAGACTTCAGAGCACACAGGCAGGTTATGGGTCCCAGTGGCGACTCTGACTCACTCCCATTCCCACGGACATGGTGGTACAGGTGAATCTTGGTTGCGGGCACATCCCCAGTAGGGTTAGGCTAATTCGTGTGCAGGAGGCGGCTGATCCATGTCTCTCTCTCTCATCCATGTTTCTAACTCTCTATCCCTCTCCCTTCCTCTCTGTAAAAAAAAAAAAAAAATCAATAAAATATATTAAAAAAAAAAAACACAACCTTGGTAAAGTAGGATATGTTCCAGAACTTAGGGAGCAAAAATGAATAAAATAGTCTGGCCAGTGCGACACTGTGGTTGCCCATCAACCTATGAACTGGGAGATCAGGGTTCAATGGACAAGTTGCGGGCTCGATCCCCGGTAGGGGATGTGCAGGAGGCAGCCGATCAACGATTCTCTCTCATCATTGATGTTTCTATCCCTTTCTCCCTCTCCCTTCCTCTCTGAAATCAATAAAAATAATATTATTTTCAAAAGTGAATAAAATCGAGTAATTACATAGAGATACAATGCTTTATCTCCCACGGCCAAGCAAAAACAACTTTATAACCTGGGAGAGAGAGAGTGTGGAGGTGAGAATTTCTGGAAGGTAGCGTGTACCTCCCCCTCCACACGCAGCTCTTTGTGGAAGAGAGCGAGCCGCGGCTGTGGGTGAGAAATGCGCACAATACAGGAAGAAAGAGGACCCAGCTGGGCTGCTCCCCGAGGAGTTACACGCAGAAAGAAACTGTGGAAACAATACCGCTGTGAATGCTGAAAACATATTCTCCCCATTCTCCTCGCCCCATTCTTACCGCCTCCCACTCCCACCTCCCCTGCCAACATCTTTTTCAGCTTTTGTTTTCCTTCGGTGGAACAGAGGCCAGGGGAGAATAATGGAGCTGACTGTGGAAATGCAAAAACAAGGTCCATTTTTGACCAAAGGTGACATTACTTCCCACATTCCAACTGGATCTGATTCAAAAGGCGAACAAAGCAGCTTAATTGAAATATAAAATGAAGGGAGGGGATAAATTATCCCTTTTCTTTTCCACAAGAGCTGAAAGCGTGTGTGTTTTCATTTATTTTATTTTTTTTAATCCGAGCTAGCATTTCAGCAAACAAGCTATTGCTGGGTTCGCCCGACCGTCATGAAAAACAATGCAGAACAGAAGTTGCTTTCCATGTGAAATACGGTGCATGGGAAAATGTGTGCAGTCCAAAGGTGTATTCTGGAACGAACTGCCAATTACATAGATTTACTTAACCTGCAGTGAAGAATTCTGAATTCTCCTCTCTCCTCTGCTGCTGGCATTGACTCCGAATCTATATCACCTGCCCATCCCCTTGTTTATAAGTTAGTCATCCTTTAAGGCTTCATTAACTCTGCCAGGCCATGAACAAAAATATCGTGTTGTTCCTGTCTCTGAAGAGCGCGTGTGACTTTGTGGCTCAGATGTCTCACACTGGAGTTAAGGTTATCTGTGTTTGCCCTTCAGTCCTGTCATTTACTGGCTGAACACATGTATCCCTCAGGTCTTCATCTGGAAACCAGGACCGTTGTTCTAAGAACCTAATTGTATAGAGACTCGTTTGAAAATTACCGAATTGCTTCTACATGTCAAAAACTATTCTAACCACTGGAAAACAGAGGGATCAAAAAGACAGTCTTTGCCCTAGACCAGTGGTCGGCAAACTTCGGTTTGCCTCTCTCTGTTGACTAATGAGTTTGCCGACCACTGCCCTAGACATTCAAATTCTAATACAGTGGTCCTCGAGATACGAGTGCCCTAACATATGAGATTTTTGAGATACGAGCCGTCGAGCGAGCGATTTTTGCTTTGAAATCCGAGCAACATTTGAAATAGGAGTAATCACACGGATCAGCCGGCTGCACACGACCCACCAGTTTACCAAGACTGGAACATCTCATAGTTTCCCACGCCTCAAGGTTACAGAACGAATTAAACTCGTATCTCGAGGTACCACTGTACAGTAGTAAATAAGAGAATTATCATATGTGATATGATATGTGTTATGAATTAAAAAAAAAACAGGGAAAAATGAGCAAAAGAGCAATTAATGAGGGTGGAAACGCAGATGGCATGATCAAGCTAGACTCTCAAAGGAGGTGAGAACTGAGTCCTGACAGAAATGGACGGTGTCTCTCCCTGTCCCTCCTGCTCTCTCTAAAGATCAAAAGAACAATATCCCCAGGTGAGGATAAAAATAAGTAAATAGAGAAACAAGATCTGTACTCGCCGCCTCCCAGAAGCACATCAAGATTACAACTAAAACACAGAAAAATCATCACCCAGAACCACCTACAGGTGGTTGAAGTCCTACAACCAGAGAAGTGAAGGAGAAAACACACACACTGAGGAGGAGCAGAGGAGCTGAAGGGCCAGGCCGGATCCACATGGGCCGCTTTTTCCATAGGGAGCGAGATCATCCCTGCGCAGGCCGCTCAGAGGAGCAAGGGGTCCCAGCCCCCCACCAGACGCCCAGCCCAGGGTTCCAGAGCTGGGGAGAGAAGTCCCCCTCACGACAGGCTGGAAAAACCAGCGGGCATGGTGGCTGAGAGACACCGAGGCTGCGGCAGCCCCAGCTGTCCCCTGGAATAAAGGGCCCGTGCATGAACTTACATGGTCCTGTGTCTTCTGAGCTCCAGCGCCGGGCAGGGGCTCTGTGGGACCCAGTCACGTACAGGAAGAAACCGGAATGTCTGGCACTGGGGCAGGCACTTGGGGCTGGCTTTCTCCCAGACAGGGGTGCGCTCTCAGGGGTCCTTGTTCCTGGGCTGGGACCTCCCGTGTTGCAGAGCTGACTGGAAGCCGTGTCTCTTTCCATCAGCATCACCCACACTGCTTGTTCTGCCCTGGTGATTCCCTGAGACCCCACCCCATCCCATTTGTAGCCTCAGATAAGCTGCAGCTGGGACAGAGCGGCCCAAACATCAATAAAAGGCCCGAGCGCCAGTACTAGCACCAGCCTGCCTGGTTTCACAGCTGAGCCTCATCCGGGCACCTCCAAGCTGGCCCAGGCAGTGACTGATTTTGCACCTCTAGGAGGCTCTGGAGCCAGTGCACCCCGGTGGACAGCTTCAGACCAGAGCAGATTACAAGTCCACACATCCATGAGCCACACACGCAAGAAACAGACTCAGTGAGGACCCAAGTCCCACTGAAGCAAGTCCTGCTCCACGTGGCTATTTCCTGCACAGCAGCTCTCCCGCTGTAGCTGCAGCTAGTCCTTGCAGCCAATTGACTTGCAAGTCAATGCCTCCCAGAGATGCCAGCAGCAATCAGTGCTCAACGACAAGACTGAGCACACAGCCCACACAAGGTCACACCTACAGTGCCCGGCTCAGGTGACTGGGGTGCTGAGAACCAATTCCAGCATGTAATAATTACAAGAGTTCTGTCAAAAGGTTGATGGGACTTGGTGAGCTCAACAAGGGTGAGCCACATATGTACTTTACCTGTTGGAAATGGCTAAAAGGCACTTCCCCCAAACCTGAATAGGATAATGGTCTGCTGACAGGGCATTTTATTGCCTCCTGTTGGCAAAATACCTGAACAGCTGTAGGCTATTCCCTAAAGTGATAATGCTTCTATATTGTACCCTTTGATACCTTACCCTTTATATTTCCACCTTGCCTTGGGACAAATTGTGTTTAATAAATCATGGGGTCCTGAGACAAGGAGAGTCTTCAGTCTCCTTTAGCTGAAGCTCCTCTGACCCCCCCCCCCGCCAATGCCTTTCAAAAATATCTTTTATCCTTGGATTCCTTCTTAATCATCTATGTGTAGCCCCTTTGTCCAGAATGCTGAACTCTTTGTAAGGCTGGGACAAGAACCTCGGCATTATGACCCCCTAACGAGGGACACCAACACTGGGGAGACTGGGTCCTATCAGACACCTACTATACAAGGCCACTCTACCAATTCCAGGAGGCATAGAAGCTCTACCTAATACATAGAAACATACAGAGGGAAGCAGCCAAAATGTGAAGACAAAGAAACATGTCACAAATGAAAAAAATGGGAGGGAACAAACTATTGGATACAGAGTTCAAAACCATGGTTACAATATCACTCAAGGATCTTGATGAGGCTTTCCAGGATCTTAATGAGAATGAAAAAGGACCAGTCAGAAAGTAAGCATACACTAACTGAAATAAAGAATAATTTATAGGGATTCAACAGTAGAGTATAGGATTCCAAGAATCAACTCAATTATGTGGAATATGAGGAAGTAAAACACAGCCAGGCAGAAGAGCAAAAAAGTAAAAAGAATCCAAAAATATGAAGATAGTGTAAGGAGCATCTGGGACAACTTCAAGGTTACTAACATTTGCATTATGGGGGTGCCGGAAAAAGAAGAGAGAGACCAAGATATTGAAAACCTATTTGAAGAAATAATGACAAAAAACTTCCCCTACCTGGTGAAAGAAATAAGACTTACAAGCCCAGAAACTGCAGAGTTTCAAACAAGAGGAATCCAAAGAGACCCACCCCAAGACACATAATTAAAATCCCAAGGATTAAAGATAAAGAGAGAATCTTAAAAGCAGCAAAAGAAAAAGTTAGTTACCTACAAGGAATGCCCATACTGTCAGCTGATTTCTCAACAGACTTTGCAGGCCAGAGGGAGTGGCAAGAAATATCAAAGTGATAAACAGTAAGGACTTACAACTAAGATCACTCTCCCCAGGAAAGCTCTCATTTAGAACTGAAGGTCAGATAATGAGCTTCACAGACAAGAAAAAGCTAAAGGAGTTCAGCACCACCAAACCAATACTACATGAAAGGTTGAAGGATATTCTTTAATAAGAGGAGGAGGAAGAAGAGGAAGGGTGAGAAGAAAAAGAAGAAGGAGAATGAGAAGGAGAAGAAGGAGGAGGAAGAGGAGGAGGAAGAGGAGAGGGGGAAGAAGAGGAGGAGAGGGAGGAGGAGGAGAAGAAGAAGAAGGAGTAGAAGGAGTAGAAGGAGAAGAAGAAATATAAACAAAACAATGTCAATAAATACATATAAATCAATAATTGAATCTAAAAATTAAAATAAATGGATGAGAAATCTAATGAACAAAATAAACTGGTGCATAAAACAGAATAAAAGGCCTGGAAGCATGGAACAGACTGAGGTATCTTAGAGGGAAAGGGTGGGAGGCAAAAGGAGATTAACCAAAAATGTTACCTCTGGACACAGACAGTAGACAGCTGGGACTGGATGGGAACTGGGTAGAGGGGAGCAATGAGGGGAAAAAGAAGGACATCCATAATATTCTCAACAATAAAGATTTAAATAAATAAATAAGTAAATAAATAAATAAATAAATAAAGCAAGAATCAACTTTTTTCCCATACTCACAACTGTAAACCTACTTTTGCCAACCCCTGTAAATTCAAATGAAATATTTGTCTCTCTGCTTCATCCTCCCCACATGAAGATGCAGAATGATGGATTGCAAATATATGAGTGATATTAATCAAGGCACTCTGAATAGGTTAAGAAAAGGTGAAATTCCATAAAAATGTGAGATGATTAAGGGAGCATAACAGGGTAAATTAGTTTTTGGTCTTATAAATCATCCCTTGATAACTATACTAATGAAAGGGTAAAATGCTAATTAGACCAGGAGATTTTCTGGACAAAGCCATGGTGACGGGGCTGAGGCAGAGGCAGTTAGGGGCAATCAGGCCAGGAGGGGAGGGCAGTTGGGGGTGACCAAGCCAGTGTGGGGGGCACAGTTGGGGTGACCAGGCCAGCAGGGGGCAGTTAGGGGCAATCAGGGAGGCAGGCAGGTGAGCAGTTAGGAGCCAGTGGTTCCGGATTGTGAGAGGGATGTCTGATTGCTAATTTAGGCCCAATCCTGGGGATCTGACCTAAACTGGCACTCAGATATCCCCCAAAGGGTCCTGGATTGGAGAGGGTGCAGGCTGGCCTGAGGGGACCTACCCCACCCCACCCCCGTACACAAATGTCATGAACTGGGCCTAAAGTAAGATATAAAGAAGAAGGTATTTAATAAAAGTTTAGGTTTTGGGGGAGAAACCAAGATGGCAGCATAGCTGTTACACCTAAATTGCTGCCTCGCACAACAATTTCAAAACTACAGCTAAAAGACAGAACGGACATCATCCAGAACCACAGGAAAGCTGGCCGAGTGTAAGTTCTACAGCTAGAAGGAAAGAGAGGGATTCACGGAGACTCAGAGGAGCTGCAAAAAGCTGAGTTACAGAGACAGGCATGTGGAGAGGACAGATGGTGGAGGGCCTGACTGGCTTCCTCTAGTGGGAGGGAAACAGAAACTCCTGACTGCACTGAACCCCACTTCCGACTGCACTGAACCCCAGTTCTGGGCAAGACTCATATGGGGGTAGTCTGGACTGTCATGGAAAGGGGTAAGGGGGGGTGCAGGGAGAAACTGGACAAAAATCATACACCTATGGATGAGGACAATGCAAGAGAGGTAAGGGCAGAGGGTGGGGTGGGAGCCGAGTGGAGGGGAACTATGGGGGGGGGGAAGAGAACAATTGTAATAATCTGAACAATAAAAATTTATTAAATTAAAAAAATAAATAAAAATAAAAAGTTTAGGTTTTATATAAACATACATTATATGTGCACACTCCTCGCTAAGGCTCTAGCAATTCCTTCTCATAAAATGGCCTCCAAGATTCTGAGTTCTATGTTTACACAGGCAAAATGCACCAAAGGTTTGAGAAGGAATCTGGTGATTTTGATCAACAGCAACCATCAGTACTCAGGTACTTATTTTGAGTCTCACTCTTCATTTTATATGAGTTTTGGCCACTAGATTTTAGTTATTTTGCTTATGATTACAGCAAAATTGTCAGCTAATGGAATGGAAGTTTAACAATTTTTCCATGAAATTGGCCATAAGTAGAAAAACTTTAATAATAACGTTCACCAAATTGGATTATTTACTCTGAAATAAATATGGTACAAAGTATAAAGTTTAAAAGTAGGTGGTGGAATTGAACGGTGGTCTTTGTATAATTTTTTACAAATACCCCACATTCAAGGCTGCTCATTCTTCCTGCTTATCTTCAGGGAAGAATATTTTTGTTTGTAAAATAAAAGTTCCCTTTGGCAATGAATGCAGTGATGCCAGTGAGCCAGGTCATTGGGGTCTTATTAAATGCGAAGCAGCAGAAAAGGCCTTCCAGGAGAAGTGCAGCTGGCTTAAGTCCTGTTGAGAGAAGAGACAGCTTTAAATAATACAGTCCATCCAGAGGTTCAAGGGCACGAAGACCCAATCTTTCTAATAAACCACTTTGCTTTTACCGCACTGTAATGAAGGTTGATTGAAGTAATAATTTCTTCTCATCTCTACCAGAAACTCTTCAAATAACCCCTATTTAATAAAACTTCCTTCTTTAGGCTAATAGCGTACCCATCTTCACTCCCAACCTTATGCATTTATGCATTCATTTATCCAACATAAAAAATAAATAGTGTCTACAAGTACTAGAAATAATTATAAACAAAGGGATTTGATAGTTTATTATGCAGACATAATTCCTGCCATGAAGAGTATTAATAACCCCTAGCTATAAGGTATTAATTTAATATTCAAAAGCAAAACAACAAAGCATCTATTTTATAGTTACATCAAGAGTCTATAGAAAAGATGGAAAACAAAAAACCTGAGCATCACGTTTGCCATACTGTTACTTAAGCTGCTATTTATACTCAGTAGAAAGAAGACTATCATAAACAAAAAAGACTAGAGAATGCCGGGAAATTAATATCAGGTGTGACCTGTTATTACCTGGAGAGAAGCTTCATTTCTACCAAAGGAATTGACAGGGGCTTTTTTCTGAGCGAAGGAGGTGGTATGCATGCATCGCTTGCAGCCGAGACGCACATACCATGTCTCTTCTAGACTGCACCAAACGCGCACACTTTTCATTCTTCTCTCAGCACTTTCTGAGGCAGTCCCCGCATTCCTTCCCTTTTAAAGATGGACTTCCTTTCCACTGCACTTAGAGCACTTAGGGCTCATCTTTCAGCAAATGACAATCCTTAATGACCCACTTTCTAAAAGGAAAGAAAGAGGAAAAATCACACACACACACACAAAAAAAAAAAAAAAAAAATCTCCAAGTACAAAGGCAATTGTATCTCTGAAGTAAACTCCCATCCACATCCCTGGTATTCTTAATACTCACAGATCTCTCAGGCTATGGACTTCACTGGGCTTTCATCTGCTTAAAGCCTCCTATCTTCCACTATTACTTTTGATTTAAAAAAAAAAAAAGAGAGAGCTTCTGGGGCCAGGTGCTGTCCCTGTGACTGTAAATTGAGTTGCTAATCAAAAGGAGATAAAGAAGAGATGTGATATTGTCAGAGATTATCAGGAAAGAGGAATAAAAATAGTCAACTCCTCATTCCAACAGACACCAGGAGGTGGAAGGTGGGGAGAATGGAAATAGCAGCTACCCCTTCAGCCTGGATCTGGCTCCAGCCAGCAGAGGGCGCTCTGGGAGACAGCCCCTGCCCTCTCTTCCTAGTAGACCCCTTTACCATTTCACATTAGGGCCCACCTTTGTGAGGGCTAGTCCTCCTGTCTTTGCTCCGTGCCTTCTTTATTCTCACAGTGTTTCCAATCAAGATTGACATCTGTGGAGTGAATATGTTTTATGCGTTGGAAAAGATTCCCATCAGCAAAGACAAAATCACACTATTTACATTAAAGGATACATGACAGTTATTATCAATAGAAGTGCACGTTTTAAGTAAATTTAACTAACATTTTAACAATTCCATGTCTTATCTTAAAAATGATATTTTACTTTGAAAATCATATTAAATTGTTATATTTAAAATAATTGAGTCGCATTAAAGCCAAATCATCTTCATGCTCTAAAATTTATTGTGCCGAATTTCTTATTGTTCTGTGTGGGCATCATCCCAAACTTAAAAAAAAGAAGAAGAAAGAAAAAGAAATTCAAAAGAAACAAGCTTTAGTGGCTCCTTTATAAAACTTGCGGTTTTCTGGGACAACTGAAATAAATTTAGATTGAACTAGGTAAGTAGGTATAGTGAAATAGGAAAAACCATGGAAAAAAAGCTATAGAAATTGAGTGCTGAAACAGAAGGCACAAAATCCCTTCTGCGGGAACATTATGCTGTTTCCAGTAATGCCCAAGGCTGTGAAAATCAGGGCTTTGAAAAATCATGTCCGTTTCTTGGTGCAAAAGAACAGACAAACAGCACGGGGGCTTTAAGGTAGCACACTCTCCTGATTAGAATTGAAGACAGTTTGTTGTCAGACAAAAGTGGTTATTAGAAACTCTGTGCATATTTCTATTTACTTTTCCTGTTTTAAATATACGTACCAGACACTCGGACATGAATTTCTATTGTAATACATCACGTATTTGATTTCTCTTTTGTTGTTAATATACATTAGATTTCCAATAAGTGTCCTGGATTTCGCTGTAATGTCCAAAAGGATAGCTTCCAGCCACCTGTGGCCACTGAAACTTAAAGGGCCAATTAAGTGGGGCAGTGGCCACTTGACTGGGCAGCAGATATAGAACGCTGCCATCCTCATACGCTGTTCCATTGGACAGGACTGCTCTGCAGTGTTGCTCCTAAAAATGTGCTCCATGGCGCAGTAACATGAGTGTGTGCTAAAATCTTGTGAAAACAAGATATGAGGCCATTTGCCTTCACATTAAAGTGTCAGACATGATGCTTCTACCTGGGGGCCTGGTTGCAATGCAGATTCTGACCCAGAAAGTCTGGAAGAGGACCCAGGATTCGGCATTTCTAACAAGCGGCCAGATGAGGTCAATGGTACTGGTCCATGGACCACATGTTGAGTATCGAGGTTCTAGAGCAGTGGTTCTCAACCTTCCTAATGCCGCGACCCTTTAATATAGTTGCTCACGTTGTGGTGACTCGCAACCATAAAATTATTTTCATTGCTACTTCATAACTGTAATCTTGCTACTGTTGTGAACTGTAATGTAAATATCTGATATGCAGGATGTATTTTCATTGTTACAAATTGAATATAATTAAAGCATAATGATTAATCATAAAAACAATATGTAATTATATATTGTGAAATATTTATTTCTAATTTTCAAATAAATGAAATTTTGTCTTGAATCGTGGTGTAGCATGGGCAACAGTCTTCATATAACAACAGTAAACTACATTGCTACATTTTGCTATACCGAGGAGTGGTGTGTTGGTTCCTAAGACCATGGGAAATATGTGTTTTCTGATGGTCTTAGGCGACCCCTGTGAAAGGATCGTTCGACCCCCAAAGGGGTCGCGACCCACGGGTTGAGAACCACTGTTCTAGAGGAAATGAAAATAATGTGAGAATAGGCCTTTGACCTCAGAAAACGTAACTTTTTTGAAAAGGGTTAAGATGTAAACATATTAAGCATTGACACAATACAGAATTTAGATGTGCCTATTGATTTGCAAGAGGATAGTATGAAACCAGATTTATAGGCATTGGCCAAACCTTGTGATAATTATCACCACTGTGATAATCATGAGTACGACGATATGAAAGAAGCACAGAATGCATCATGGTGAGCGCTCAATCTATTTCTGAGCAAGAAATGAAGAGACAGAAAAAGGAAAAAATCAAAGGTCTCGCCTTGGCTCGTTTGCTTAGTGGTTAGAGTGTCAAAGAATCAAGGGTTTGATTCCTGGTCAAGGGCACGTATCTTGGTTTAGGATATACTCCCCACCCCCAGACAGATATATCTCATATCTCTCTCACATAAATGTTTCTCTCTCTCCCTTTCTCCTCTTCTTCCTCCTCCTTCTTCATTTTCTTCTTCTTCCTTCTCCTCCTTCTCCTCCTCCTCCTCTTCCTCTTCCTTCCTTTTCACTCCCTCTGAAAATCAATAGAAAAAATATCCTTGGGTGGGGATTAAAATATATAAATTAAAGGTCTCATTTGTAAGAAAGGCCCACAATTAGGATTGACAGCAGTGCTAGGATCCTGTAGAGCTTCAGAAGCAAAGGAGAGTTATTCACAGGCAGCAGATCACCATCACAAAGAACAAAACTTCAAACTAGTATTTAAGCTAGAAACTCTATTGCTTAAAATATACATATATATGATATTGAGATATATATATGATATATATATTATATATAATATTGATACTTTCCAGACACCTAAATTACAATGAAAATATAGAAAAGTGGGGAAATCTCTCCCAGCTACCACTCTTAGATCTCCAAATCTGTTTTGGAAAACCAACCAAATGATGTTACTGTGACAGTGTCTATCTACAGCCACCATTCTGAAGAAAGTGCAGAAATCTCTGATAGTTTGCAAAACTTCCCTACACAAAACTCTACCACAATGAATGCACTCAGGTAAACTACCTTACTCATGAGGCATATAAGTGAAAAACAACTAGAACAAAGTGGAATTTGAAGGAAGGGGAGATATTGAGGTAAAAGATAATTTTGCAATGCATCTTCATACATAAGTGCAGAGCTAAGACCATCCTAAAATACTGGAAGTATTTTCTATTATATGTCTTTTGTGTTGAGTGCTTCTCAAATAGAAGCTTGGTCACCTGGGAGAAGATGTGGCTCTAGTATGACATATGAGCACCATCATCATCACCACTGTCATCATCATCATCACCATCACCTACTCTGCCTCAGATGCACTAATGCTCTGTGGTTGTTGATTTCATGGCACTGAAGGAGCAGCAGACAGAGAAGTTGTTCCATCCCTATTGTTATTGAGAGCACTGATTACATCACATCCCTATATAAATAAAGGAGTAAATATTTAAGAGGCAAAATTTTTTAACTTTGACTTGTTTTGGTTCTTGAGTAAAGTAAAAATATCCATACTAATAAAAGGGTAATATGCAAATTGGTCACAACACCCTCATAGTAACAACCAAACAGCAGGCTGCATGGAGCAACCGGGATGGCAGGGGTTGGCCGTTGGGGGCGACCAGGGTAGCAGAGGGGGCAGTGAGGGGCGATCAGGCAGGCAGGCAGGTGAGTAGTTAGGAGCCAGTGGTCCCAGATTGTGAGAGGGATTTCCCAGATTGGAGAGGGTCCAGGCTGGGCTGAGGGGACACTGCCCTCCTCTGTGCACAAATTTTGTGCACTGGGCCTCTAGTATTTTATAAAAATAATGCAATCTAAATAATAGTGTGATTTGAGCTGCAATAAAACAAAACTGATTATAAATATTAATATTATCATCTCATCACTATCAGCAGCCTTATACTAGTAAGAAGAAAAAAAATATCCCAGGAGAATGATTTAAAGGTATAAAATACTTGGTGCCCTGAAGTATATTTTAGTTAGTACCAGACATAAGATAAGTAAAAGAATTAAGCAAACATGTGAGAATAAATGAAAACACTCCTTTGTGGGAAATAGTACTTTGAGATGCTATTATTTTCCTGGAGAAAGTTTGTTTTATGCACAACATGGTTGAATTATTTTACATTAAAATTATTTGAAGCACTTTTCCTTACTACCTTCACCCTCCTCTTATCTTATGGCCTTAAAACAATCAAATAGCAACACTATGATTCTATTGCCTGTTGGGCTGACCTCACCACCAATAGCAGATGTTTCTTTGGAGAGAAGCTTTGTGTCATAAGCAGAAGATGAAAAAAATATAGGAGTGAGAGTTTTTCAGACAATATTCATCCGGAAGATGCTTTATCTTTTCTTTGCTGGAAGCAAGAAGAGTTATACAATCCAGCCATCACTAAAGACAAAATTACTTCAGGGAACTCAAAGAAAATGACATGGTGGAATTCCTTCCAATCTGCTCTGTACAAATCTGTGCAATAGCCATTGGTACAGCAAGTGTAAGATCAGAGGTGCTGGATAGACCGTTGATGGATTCCGAGTAAAGAAAGAACCTGTTTTAATGATCGTTTCAAACAACAGCAGACCAAAAACACACACCTGAGAATCAATTCTGGTTTTGATCTCAGTCAATGACCCATCCGGGATGGGGCTCAGAAGTGAATATGGTGCAACAGGAACAGGAAGGCTCAAACCCCAGCACAATCAAAAAAAAAAAAAAAAAAGCCGAGGACAAAACAATCTCACCTCTTGCCTATGTCTTCCACCTCCCAGGTGTTCAGTGGAATAAGCAGAGAAATAAGAGGAAATGGGAACGAATCCATCTCACCACAGATCGTTAAAAAAAGAAGGAGAAAGAAGTGAGGTATTCACAGACCAGAAGCTTCAGGAATCTTCCCTACACAGATTTCAGTCAGGGCTTTGTGAAAAGAAGGACCACCGACCTGAAAGGTAACCAATGCAAAAGCCAGGCTGGGGAGTCACTGGGGGGGACCCCCAACTAGAACCCCAGTACAGAGTGATGGGTCAGACATGGAGCAAACAACCTCAAAAGAAGATTTGGGAAAAACAGGGTAGGGCCAAGGTGGGCTTACAGACCTGAGAACACAAACCAGAGTTTATTCGTGTATTATTAACCATCATATCGTTTTCCTGGCGAACAGCTGCAAACCTCCATTTGCCCCACCTTGTATAGTAACCGTTGCCATGGAGAGCAGCGTGCTGCCAGCAATACTGCCAAGTTTGTCATCAGTGTAGAGCAGTGGTTCTCAACCTGTGGGTCGCGACCCCTTTCGAGGTTGAAGGCCCCTTTCACAGGGGTCACCTAAGACCATCGGAAAACACAGAATTTACATCACGATTCATAACAGTAGCGACATTACAATTATAAAGTAGCAATGAAAATAATTTCATGGTTGGGGGTCACCACAACATGAGGAACTGTATGCAAGGGTCGCGGCCTTAGGAAGGTTGAGAACCACTGGTGTAGAGAGATGGCCCAGCACACGGGACATAAAAATGTCACAGCATGGTGGTAAGAAGAGTGTTTTGTGTGTGTGTTTTTTAAATATATTTTATTGATTTTTTTACAGAGAGGAAGGGAGAGGGATAGAGAGTTAGAAACATTGATGAGCAAGAGAGACATGGATCAGCTGCCTCTTACACGTCCCCCACTGGGGATGTGCCTGCAACCGAGGTACATGCCCTTGACCGGAATCGAACCTGGGACCCTTTAGTCCTCAGATCAACACTCCATCCACTGAGCCAAAACAGTTTCGGCAAGAAGAGTTTGATGTTAGAGTTCATCATGGACAATCCCTGCCAACACCTGAAACCCTCCCAGAAATGAAACCCTGCACTTTGTAAGTGCCTCTGGTGGGGGCATCCATCCTCCATCCTGATACTGAAAAAAATTGAATTGAACATAAATGTCTACTTCATCTGTGAACCCAAAGTTTTAAATGGGGTTCCCTAGCATCTTCGCTAAAACTATTTTACTTCCCAATACTGAAAAAAAAAAAACTGCATCTTTCTTAAGGATAAACAGGCCGAAAAATAAAAACATTTTTAAATTTGTTCATAAGCATGCAGGTCTCTCTGAAGTATCAGAGCTGATTTTCATCTGTGACACAGCCCTCCTGAGAGAAACAGAAGGAAACTTGGAAAGCCTCTTCATTTTAATACCCATGAAGTCAAAAAAGGGTGTGACCCCTATAAAATAGAACAATTAAGAAGAAGTTGGTCTTCCATATGGAAATCAAGTTTGCAAATACTACTCGCTGGAGGCAGTGAACAGCAAACTGGTTGCTACAGCTTGTAGACATACAGCCTCGCCTCCCCAGAACTCAGAAAAAAGTAGCAAAGGAATCAATATGGTCAGTGAAGAGATAATAGGAAGATGGGAGATTGGAGGCAGTTGAGGGAGAAAAGCTCTCTGCAGAAGATAGAAGAAGAAACAAAGAAAATAAAAATAAAGTTAAGTTTACTAAGCCCGTGGTCGACAAACTGTGGCTTACAAGCCACATGCAGCTCTTTGGCCCCTTGAATGTGGCTCTTCCACAAAATACCACGGCCTGGGAGAATCTGTTTTGAAGAAGTGGTGTGAGAAGTAGTTTAAGTTTAAAAAATGTGGCTCAAAAGAAATTCCAATCCTTGTACTGTTGATATTTGGCTCTGTTGACTAATGAGTTTGCCGACCACTGTCCTAAGCCAAAGAAAGCTGAGCCTTTAAATCAAAAAAAGCTCCCTGGACACAGGCAAATTTAGTGAAAAATAACAGACAAAAACAGGTCTTGACCATTATAAGAATAAAATAAAATAAAAAATAGAAACAAGCAAACACCATTCTGGCAGAAAACCAGTCAATACAGAAAAAAAAGAAAGCCATTTCAATTCCGTAATTCTCTTTTACAATTCTATATTTCAAAAGCAAGCTGTTCAACTTCCGTAAAGTTAAGATGACTATCGATTTGTACTCAAATCTAGGTCCTGCCAAGCAATCACTCATGTTTGAGGCAACAAAGACATTCTCATATTCAAGAACTTAGAAAACATCATCCATGAGCATTATATTTTTTTATGAGCTGGTATAGCAAACTCTGAAATAATTATAAGGATTTTTGGTAAGCAAACATCTGTAATTATTAGAGTTATTGGCTGGATAATCATTAATGTAGTCATGTAACAGCAGCAGCTTATAACTATCTAACTATGTATGATTCACCATTGACAAAAGAGTGTGGAAATATAGAGAGAAGGGACAGAATAAAGAGAAAAAGAGAAAGGAAAAAACATGGAAGGAAGAAAAGAAAGGTTAAAAGAAAAGAATACTTATTCTATATAATTAGTTTTAAAAAATAGGTTCCAGTAGATTTTTATTTGATTTTATTGTAATAGTATCAAAATAGAATATCAGAATAGAATAGAGAACCCAGAAATCAACCCAAACCACTATGCTCAATTAATATTTGACAAGGGAGGCAAGAACATACAATGGAGTCTAGACAGTCTCTTCAATAAATGGTGTTGGGAAAATTGGACAGATATAAGCAAAAAAAAAAATTGAAACTAGACCACCAACTTACACCATACACAAAAATAAACTCCAAATGGATAAAGGACTTAAACATAAGATGGGAAACCATAAAAATACTAGAGAAATCCACAGGCAGCAAAATCTCAGACATATGCCGAAGCAATTTCTTCACTGATACAGCTCCTAGGGCAATGGAAACTAAAGAGAAAATAAACACCAAAATAAAAAGCTTTTTCACAGCAAAAGAAACCATCAACAAAACAAGAAAGCCCACTGCACAGGAAAACATATTTGCCAATGTTATCACCAATAAGGGTTTAATCTCCAACATTTACAGGGAACTCATACAACTTAACAAAAGGAAGATAAACAACCCAATCAAAAAATGGGCAATGGACCTAACTAGCTAGACACTTTTCAAAGGACGACATACGGAAGGCCAAGAGACACATGAAAACACGCTCAAAGTCACTAATCATCTGAGAGATGCAAATCAAAATGACAATGCGGTATCATCTCACACCTGTCAGAATGGCTATCAGCAACAAATCAACAAAAGACAAGTGCTGGAGAGGATGCAGAGAAAAAGGAACCCTCGTGCACTGCTGGTGGGAATGCAGACTGGTGCAGCCACTGTGGAGAACAGTATGGAGTTTCCTCAAAAAATTAAAAATGGATCTCCCATTTGACCCAGTGATCCCACTTCTAGGAATATATCCCAAGAAATCAGAAGCACCAATCAAAAAGAACATATGCACCTCTATGTTCATAGCAGCACAATTTAGCATAGCTAAGATCTGGAAAAAGCCTAAGTGCCCATCAGCAGATGAGTGGATTAGAAAACAATGGTATATCTACACAATGCAATACTACACTGTGGTTTAAAAAAAAAAAAAAGTTTTTACCATTTTCAACGTCATGGATGGGACTGGAGAGCATTATGCTAAACGAAATAAGCCGGTCAGAAATAGATAAATATCACATGATCTCACTCCTTTATGGAATATAATGAGCAACATAAACTAATGAACAAAAACAGATCCAGAGACAGAGAAGCATCGATCAGACCGTCAAACCTCAGTGGGGATAAGAGGGAGAGATGAACCAAAGGACTTGAATGCATGCATAGAAGCCTAACCAATGGACCTAGACACCAGGAGGGTGAGGGCATGAGTTGGGAGGGTGGGAGGCAATGGGGCAATAAGGACACATATGTAATACCTTAATCGATAAAGAAAAAAATGTAAAAATAGAATATCTAAGTCACTGTAAAAGTAGCAAAAAATTAAACATTATATTAATATCGGGTTATCGAGGCACTATAAGAGAAAAATACTTTTCTAGAAATGCATAGGCAAAATATTCAGAAAAGAATACGTAGGGAAGCAAAGGTTGGTCCACTCACCCCACATTATCATAAACCCTGCAGTTATTTGCTACTCTTGCCTTACACAATGTTTAAGTGTGCACTCTACTCCAATAAATATATTTTATTCTGCCATGCTGGTTGGTAATTCTCAATAATAATAATAAATCTCCCATGGCTCCTGTGCTCAGTGTTGGCTGACCATTCAACATTCATTCCTTTATCCCCATTCAACACCTAGAGTTAAAAAATAAATTTTAAAAATGACCACCACCACTACTCCCAACCCAGCTCCAGAATGGATCCTCTTTAGTTTAAGCCAAACAGTTCCATCCATTCCCCAGCCACAGTTAATATTCCTAACATATACAGTGGTACCTCAAGATACGAGTTTAATTCATTCGGTAACCTTGAGCCGTGGGAAACTATGAGAAGCTCGAGTTGCGGTAAACTGGTGGGTCGTGTGTAGCCGGCTGATCCTCGCAATTACTCGTATCTCGAATGTTGCTCGAATTTCAAAGCAAAAATCACTTACTCGACGGCTCATATCTCAAAAATCTCATATGTTAGGGCACTCGTATCTTGAGGTACCACTGTATCAGGTCCAGAGTGGGTTGGAGGACTCTTGCTTGGCATCATGGAACAGAATGCTCAGAACCTCCCTCGGAATACTGTCTTGCAATGTCCCCAAACTGCAAAACCCTTCTTAGTAATGGGAGCAATCGATAAACAGAGCCGAGAAATGTCGAGAAAAGGAAGTCAGAGCTAATAGATTGCTGATGGGCTAGACTTCCAGCCATATAAGCCAATAAACTCCCTCAATCATGGAGCCACTTTGAAATGCGTCTTTTTTTAATTGTTCCTGTCAGCATCCTAATTGTTACAAACTCCTTTTGCTGCCCTGTGAAAGGTGATAAGAAACTCTTGAGTAGGTCAGACCCAAACAGCACTGTTTTCCATCAGTTGGGTGACCCAATGGGTAAAGCAACACCCACTTTGTGGACTGAGAGACAGAGGAGATGGTTTCAAATTTGCTGGGGCTTCGGGTTTGGGATAGATGGCCAGTGTCCTAGCTGGATAATCTGGGAATGCCATCAAGACTCCACAACTCCCAAGAGCCTCAGCAATACACATGTGGGAAGATGTTCTTCATGGGTGGCAAATCCTGGAAAATAATCCACTTTCTTTTTTTATAGTGAGATGCGGGAAACCAAACATTGTCTCACTAATAGAAAGATGTGGACAGGAGACCAGAAGGCTGGTCAACCTTAATTGCTCTGAAAGGTCAGAGCTAATCACTCACTGTTTAGCTGAAACATTGTTAGCTGAAGCAGCCTCTACCTGTTTGTTTCATGTAAACTTCTGTTCTAGTAATTCCCTACTTAAAGGCTATGGGTGTGTCCCATTGTCTTAATAAAAGGGAGAAAAAGGCCAGAGCAGTAGGTAATCTTTTCCACTAGAGGAAGGCTCTCGCCTGGCCCCCCAATATCACCAAATTAATATTTTTCTAGTCTCTTTTCATTTGCGTGTGGCCTCTTCCAGAACCCAAACCCTGACTGGGAACCCTGAACCACACGGGACTTGAAAGGGGCTCATACAGTGAGGTACCTTTAAATAACAAAATTAAATAGGAATAAGCACAGCTAAAGTCCATCTTTAAAAGACAAGAGTAAAAATAAAAGGTTTAATATAATTTATAAATTGAAGGGGAAAGATAAATAAACTGGTTTTTTGTGGGCTTCTCTAAGTAAAAATTTTAGTCATCAAAATTAAGATATGTGTTTGCTTGTGTTAAGTATGATGCTGCTTTTGGTATTTTCTGGATCAAAAACCACCTTCCTCAGTATCCAGAGAATTCTTTTAGAAATGTTTATCAGATTACTTTCTCTAAAGCAGACTGATTAGGCAGCACATTCATACTTGGTCATTAAATGACAAAGAAAGCTACTTGACCAGTCTGTGTTTCTCTGTCCTACCCATTGGGAATCAGAGACCTCCCAGCCACCTAATCATTTCTCCCAAGATAGCTGGTTTTGCAAAATCTCTAAAATTCCCAACTAAATCCACACCCTGGACCCGGCCGGTGCAGCTCAGTGGTTGACTGCTGACCTCTGAATCAGGAGGTCACGGTTGGATTCCCAGTCAGGCCACATTCCTGGGCTGTGAACTCTTGATCCCCAACATGCAGTGGGGGGCATGTAGGAAGCACCCAATCAATGATTCTCTCTCCTCATTGATGTTTGTCTCTCTCCCTCTCCTTTCCTCTGAAATCAACAAATATATATGTGTGTGTGTGTGTGTGTGTGTGTGTGTGTGTGTGTGTGTTTAAATAATAAGTACCCTGGATGGAAATTGCCCTACTGTGCCCTGCTTAACTAAGAACTGGAACAGAAGACCATATTTTGAGGAAGAAATAATATCAGTCATGCATCCCAAGGAAGAGATGCCACTGGAACAGAATAAAAAAATTTTTTTTAATATATTTTATTGATTTTTCACAGAGAGGAAGGGAGAGGGATAGAAAGTCAGAAACATCGATGAGAGAGAGACATCTATCAGCTGCCTCCTGTACGCCCCACACTGGAGATGTGCCCGCAAGCAAGGTATATGCCCCCGACCGGAATCGAACCCGGGACCTTTCAGTCCGCAGGCCGACGCTCTATCCACTGAGCCAAACTGGTCTCGGCAGAATAAAAAATTTTTAAAAACCTGAATTTTAGCTCCAGGTATCCCTACTTCCCTATCCCCAAGTAAGCTATAAAATTCCTCTAAACCTCACATCACTCTGCTCTCCAGACTTTGCTAAATCTGGACAATGGTCTGTGTCCATTGCTTAGGCCTATATGCATGCATACAAGTCCTTTGGTTGATCTCTCCCCCTTTACCCCCACCCTCCCCTACCTTCCCTCTGAGGTTTGGTGGTCTGATTGATGCTTCTCTGTCTGTGGATCTGTTTTTGTTCATCAGTTTATGTTGCTCATTATCTTCCATAAATGAGTGAGATCATGTAATATTTATCTTTCTCTGCCTGGCTTATTTCACTTAGCATAATGCTCTCCAGTCCCATCCATGCTGTTGCTAAGAGTTAAATGCAACCACACGTAAGAAGTCTGAGCGTCAGGTTGATTCCAACTCCAGGGAAGTGACTTCTCTTTGCAACTTCCTCTGGTTTCAAATCTTGGATTCCAGGCTAATTTTTTTTTCTCTCTCCGTCGCCTACCTCCTCCTCCAGCAATTTGTGGAAGGACGATTTCAAGTAGGGAGATGGCTCGCCCAGAGATGGTGAATAATTTACTTTGCTCCTCAGACTGTGGTGTATGTAAACGCAGCAATTAGGATTAGATCATCTCTTGCGGATTTCCAAGCCTAATACGTTTATGATTCATGAAGGGGAAAGTCTGTGAACCTTGGGAATGGGCTCTGGATGGTATCCCCCAGAGCTGAGGAAGTCAGCAGCGCTGGCACCATCCACTCTCCTCCGGTTCCCCACCTGTCACGGTGGCTCTGGAGGCTAAGTAATAAAAACCAGGGACCCACAAAGCGGAGGTCACACTAGTGGCAAATGCAGCCCAGTGTGTATGACAACATCCTCCACTGGCTCCTGTTCAGCTGAGAATTCTTCAGGCAGAAGCAGCACGTGCACTAAGCGTGGTACACGGGCGCTGTCTGATTCTGCCAGTTTTTGAGTTTTAATCCGGAGCCTTTCCAGCAGAGGTGTGGAGGGTGGGCACCTCTCGCCCATCTGAGCGCTTCCTCACCGTGTTTGCTGTGTTCAGCAGCACAGGGGCTTTCAGATGTGAAATATGTATGGAGCTTACCCCACTGTGCAAATCAGTGCGTTGAGCAAACCTAGCAGAAAGCCTGAAGCAGGCAGCCGGAAAAAGCTGCGAGAGGCTTTCCTATCACCTGTGATGAGAAGCAAGATTGAAAGGTGGGCTTGCCCACCTGTGTAGGAACCAGAAATCACGGCCCAGAGACCAGGGGGCGTTGAGGGAGGGGTGAGGGTGTTACCAAGCAAGATGGATAGAAACACATACTGGTTCATGAAATTTGGGGGAAAAAAAACAGAAAAAACTCACTTAAAAGAACTCAAACTAAAACACTGCATTAACCATAAAATATTAAGCATACTGTACTAAAACTCAATGTTTTTTCATTTGTTTTTAAATATGTTTTATTGACTTCAGAGAGGAAGGGAGAGTGAGAGAGAAACATTGAGGATGAGAGACGATCATTGATTAGCTGCTTTCTGCACCTCCCCTGCCCCTTACTGGGGACAGAGCCCACAACCAGGGCATGTATCCGGACTGGGAATCCAACCATGATCTCCTGGTTCATAGGTCAAAGCTCACCACTGAGCCATGCTGTCCAGGCTAAAACCTATTGTTAACAGAGGATAAACTTCTACAATAAATAAACCCAAATACAGTCTATACTTCTTGCTCCCATGAAAGTTCAGGCAGGCATTCCTGGCTGACAGGCAGCGTTTCTGCAGGTGGGGGTGCCAAGCTCTGGCTCCTTGAATCCAGCTCCCTGGCATCATTGCCCACATCCGATAGGCTGCTCTGTCATGGCCAGAAGAGAGAAAAATGGAAGGAGGAGGCCCCTCTGCTTGGCTAAAAGCCCCAGTCTACAAGAACTGTCTTTCCATTCTTATTCCATTAAAAACTCAACCAAAGGATTCTACTGACTTCCAGGAAGCTGAAAACTGCACTGTTGCTGAAAGCCAGGAGAAAGGGGTGAAGCAAGTATGTTGCCCAACAATTACAGAAAAAAAGAGAATATTCATTGCACACCTAAAAACTCATGTTGGTGATTCCATTCTAACAAATTTAACTGTTGGGAAAATATTTTAACACATCAAAAGGAAGCTAGATTAATTATGATTCACTAATCTACATATATAAAAGCCTAATAGGCAAAGTGTCCCCTCGAGAGTTTGACCAACTGGGAGTTTGATCACTCACTATGACGTGCACTGACCACTAGAGGGCAGCACGGAATAAAAAAAGTTTCAGCCCTCAGCAGACAGCAACTAGGGACCTACCTGTGCATGAATTTCGTGCACTGGGCCTTTAGTTAGCTATAACTAATCATTTACTGTCTCCTGAAAATAAGTCATTAGTTGGAGAACACAGTGATAACAAATTTCAGGATACCAATTTTGTGATCTCCAGGCACTGTTACCCAAATATAGTATCAATGAGAATGAAAATAACTCAGAGATTTAATGAAAAATAAAGATGATAAAGTGAATTCTTTTCAGACCTGAACACAAATCCCTTTATTAAAAAATGTGAGATTAAGTGGTAATCACCTTGTGTTACAGTTTTTCCTCTTTAAAGAGGTACTGACCAGATTTCTGACCAGATTTAAAATTTAAAGCACTGCCTTGGGTATGTCCACCATCTCTTTGAGATGCTGACTGAGGACAGTGCATTCCAATTCTTTGGGGATCTTTTTAAAAATGCAATTTCTGATTGAATAGGTGTGGGTCTGAGGCAAGACTAACAGTTACTCTTTAGATTTCTGTGATAAACACACTTAAAATGAGATAAAATAAAGTATTTTGAACCAATGGATGCAAGACACTGATGGGGAGGGAGGGTAAGGGCAGGTGCCAGGAGATAGGGGAAGCCAGGAGAAAGTCAATGGCGGGGGGAGGGGGGAGGAGACATATATACTACCCTTGGTAATACTTTAAACAATAAAAAAGAAGAAAGGAAGGAAGAAAGAAAGAGAAAGAAAGAAAGAAAGAAAGAACTTTGAGCTATTGTAGGGCTATATACCATTCATGAAGGCATTTTTTAAAGACCAATTTTTTCTAATATCAGTTTTTTTAATTCTAAAACAAATTGTATGATTTATTCAATGTTAAATTAATTTTTATTTAACTAAAATTTTTTTTACAATAATTTGACTCAGTGAAATGTCTTCATATTTTTCTCAAGGTTACTAATAAAAAAAACAAGTATCTTGCAAACTGTCTTGTCTATTTTACTATTTTGTAGCTTCTTTGGAGAGAAATCACATATTTTATTCCAGGTGTTAAAGCATAAACTTACTTTTCTTCTGCACTTTTCCTCTATCAGTAAAGAAGTTTTTAACCTTACATGTTTGTATTACGTGTGTGTGAATATATGTATATAACTAAAAATTTACATACTTTGTTGTTGAATTAATATGCTGTGTAATTATAAATCTTAAAGTCTATAAATGTAGAGAACAGAAAAACGAAAAGATATTTTAAATAAATTTTATGTTTAATGGTATGGAAAACTATATCGGTACTAAAAAACTGTTTAAAACATTTAATAATGTATTATATAAGAAAATAACATGCTGATTCAACATTTTAGTGAGAGCAAGGTGATTGGTTTTGCTTGCTTTCACCCTTGGAGATTCAGCTATTCAAAGATATTCTACGTTAAGTGTATCTTACTGTAGTTGCAATGTAAGTCAGAATTGCAAAAGGTGCTTTTTAAAGCTGCAAAGATATACTTGGGGCGGGTTCATGGGGGTGTGCTTGTATTTATTGCTTTCTTAATGTCATAATTGGGCTCACCAAGTTTCTTCTTGGACTTAAGTGACCCTGACAGCCACTGAAATGTTATTGTTCACGCTGCCTGCCCTTGGACGTGGCCTTTGGCCCGCAGTTTGCTCGGGAGAGTCCCTTAAAGCTTTCCCACTTAAAGAGGCACAGAAAACACACTTTGCTGCCAAGTGAAAGCAATCCCTCCGAAGCCTCTGAGCTGTCAGTTCTCCCAGGCCCCTGGCATGTCTGGCTTAGCTCCTACCGAACCACGTGGGGGCGCCAGAGTCAGCCCACGGAGCATCTATGCAGAAGCTCACTTCCTTTCTTACACACTTAAAATAAAATTGAAAGCACCGCCGTGGGTATGTCCACCGTCACTTTGAGGCACTGGCTGAGGACAGTGCCTTCCAATCCCCTGGGGATCTTTTTAAAGATGCAGTTTCTGAATGAACAGGTCTGGGTCTGGGGCAAGAGGAACTTTGTCACAAGTTCCCAGGCTCTGCCCATGCTATGGGTCCACAGACCTGGTGTTAAGTTGCAAGAACTTAGATATAATTGCTTCTTTACAAGGCTAGCTACAGGTGATGAGTATATTGGTCAGGCCTAGAGTAAACCAATCCTTAGTCTGAGACCTGCTTACGGACACCTGGGAATATAACCAAGAATAGGAAAAGAAATAGTAATTTTACCTTAACTAATATTGTCTTGAAATGTAGCTTCATCCTACTATACCCTGTTTCCCCGAAAATAAGACAGTGTCTTATATTAATTTTTGCTCCCAAACATGGGCTAGGTCTTATTTTCAGGGGATCTCTTATTTTTCCATGAAGAAGAAGACGGTACACATTTATTGTTGAACAACAAAAAAAAAAAGGTCCGGTAGTCGTTGTCATCACAAACCAGCTCACGGATGGGCCACAGCACAGCCAGAGCTGTTCAGGCAGGGCAAGGTCTCTTTAAATCAGGAGGCAGACGCCTGACGGTAGCTTCGGGGGCCTTCTATTCCAGAGAGGCCTTATGTTCATGGGGAGGCCTTATGTTCGGGGAGGTCTTATTTTCGGGGGGGTGCCTTATATGACAGCGAGAGGCAAAACTGGAAGGAGGTCTTATTTTCGGGGGATGTCTTACTTTCGGGGAGACAGGGTACTTCCTAGAACCTGGGACGTGTCTTATACAACGTTCTGACCCGGGGCAAGGTTTCACACTGTGGGCGAAAAAGGGACCACATGTTAGATCTGGCAAGCTCCGCCTGCATGGTGGGTTTACACACTCAGAGACCCGAGGTGACCACATAGGATGGTCTGAAGTTGAAACTCCTTCGCTAAAAGCCACTCCAAGTGGGTAGTCATGTCCTAGCCGGGTATCTTCCCTGACAAAGATCAACCTTTACCTTACCGAAGCCTGCCTATCGCCTGCCTTTGGAATGTCTGAGTAACCCCTCTTTCCAGACCCCTCAGGGCACAGCCTCCCACCAGAGCACCAGACCACAAAACCCCCAGTTGTTACCGTGTTCACCCGCAGACCATCTCTATGTGCTGTAAATGTTAATTGGTGTGGGAAACTTGTTGTGCTTGACAGCCATTTGGTAGTAAGCTCCAGCCACATTAGCACTAACCTCGGGCTAGGTTTCTATTACCCCAAACCCTATCTCTTTCCCATAAGCCAGGTGTTTCGCCTTAAGGGCTAGGCCAGGTGTTTCACCTTAAGGGCTAGGAATTTTCGTTAACTTCCTCATTCCTCCTTCTCCCTATAAATACCCTGAACTCTTCCTGAATAAATGAGACTTGATCAGAACTTTGTCTTGTCTCCATTCCTTGTGTCTCTTGTCCCTTTCATCCCCACTCCCCCTCTAGGGTCCTCATTGACTTAACCCTCGGGTCGGGACAAATTGGTACCCTCCACCGTGAATGGAGTACGTATTTTTCTATTCAGTTTACCCTTTATCCAACCCCACAGACTCCCCTGCTTTGCTTTCTTCCGCCTCCTTCCTCTGTCACCAATGAATTCCATGCGACCCTCCTCAACCAATGCCCCCTTTGGTTGTAACGTATAAAATAAGGTGCCAAACTGCCGTTCTCTGGAGCATTTTCTCAACCCATTGAGATGACGCTTCCCGGCAGCTGTCATCACTTTGGTTCAGAGAAATGCATAGCAATCCTTACAGGTTTGGACATTTCTTATGTCGACAATGTGCCGTCTAGATTTGCTTAAGATTGAGGGTCGGTGACTCTTTAGTCATGGAGGATGCACAGCGAGGACTGTAGAAAAATGTGTGGCCTCCTTGGCTATAAAGTATTTGCTTCCTTGTTTTTATCAGTGTACTGGTGATCATACTTCTGATTGTGAAAGGATTATACAAGAAAATGGGGTCAGCAATATGGAATGTTAACTGTCCCTGGCCATCCTCTACGTGCCTGTGTACTAGTATTTAGGGAATTTGTCATTCCTTCCTCCTAAGCTCTAGCTACCCAATAACATCTTAACTGCCTCAGTAGCACTCTCACATATTTTTAAATAAATGGGGATCAGACATTGTGATGGAGAAGGGAAACAGATTAATTCCCAAGTATTGTATGGGATGGAAAAAAATCAAAACAGAAATTCAAAGTCATCCTGCTTTTCGATGCGTTTTCTGAGCACATGCCATTCACCTTGAATTTAGTGTGCTGGCTAAAAAGCAACCAATCTTGTCTAGAAACACAATAATAACTTCTGATCTTTTCCATTTCCTCAAAAGAATTAAAATTCAAGATTAGGTGATGTCTAAATAGTTAAAATCTAAATATGTAATCAACTGACCACTTTTATACCTCTGCAAACCCATATTTCTTAATGACAAAATGTTTTAAGATATTTGTATTAAGATAGTATAACATAAAGATACTTTAATAAAATTCCAAATGAATTACTTTAGCTTTTATTATGGGAGAGAAAACCAGCACAAACCACCCCCCTCATAAAAAAAACTTCCTAAAATAACTAAATGTGTGTGCCATTTCTGAAAAAACTTTTAGAAACATATCCATCCCTGAGGTCTGTTTAAATGTTATGGAGTGTACACAAGCACATGCCCATATACACATCCTTTTTTTTTTTTGCAAAAAAAATGTATTTAAAAAATAAAATGATTTCCCCAAATGCTTCCTTTCTGGTGATACCAAAGAAATACTTGGCTTTATTTCTGAATAAAGGTTAGCAGCATCAAAGATTCCCCCATGGTTAGATCATAATAAAGTATGCTAAAAAAAAAAATTAAATCCCTGCTGATACAAATCATGTCAGATTTCAAGGATAGAAGAGAATAGAATGATTGGATTAATGCTAAGCCAGTCCTCTCTCTATTATAATATCGATAAAGATTTATAGGTATTCTCTTCCCAGTGTATCATAAAAGTGAAAAGTAATCCGTTGTCGCTTTTTAAATGTATTATTCCAGTCTGGAAAAAAGAAAGAACATCTATTGTGCATCTACTATGTGTTGGATGCTGGACAGCTACCGAAGGCACTTAATCTCGTGTAATGCTTTTCAAAAACCTCGCGTGAAGGTAGAATTGCTTCCCTTTTACGGAGAGGAAAAACTAAATCATCACGTCACTGTCAGAAAGCTAGAAAGTTGCAGGAGAAGTAGTATCTCACCGCAGAGCCCATGCTCATTCATGTGTAAAGCAATGCTGGACATATGTGGTCCATGGGCAAAAGAATGCACCTCCTGGAGTGATCATGCGCCTGCAGTTCTGTTCCATCGGCATTACAGAAGTGGGGGTGGCGTGGGCACGTGACCGCACATTCCAGGATCCCCTTCTCCCCCATCCCCGCACATATGCATGACCGGACTCCAAGAACCTGACAGTGAAAAGAACAAAAATACAACTTGAAATGGGACAAAACAAGAAAGCGTGAAATGGCCTAGTATTCTAGGATGCCAGTCGCACTTGAATTTCTGCTGGGGTGGCATCAACGTTAAATTGTTTCCATCTTAATAGGAAATGTGGCCAAAATGAACTGCAAACATCATCTCAGAGAGAGACCTATGACTTTCCCATCCAACGCGGCCCATCCATTTCAGTGTGCCCCAGTGATATGTGGGGGCTGCTGCTGAGGCCAGAATTAGCTAAATAATTCATCCAACTTAAGTCTATGTTAAGGAATAAACAGCAAGGGTTCTTGTAAAATCTGTTTCTCCTGTTAGTAACCACACATATGATTGACTGAAAAATTCTTTTTTTTTTTTTGGTGACCCTCTACCTCTTCAGGGAAGTTCAAGGTGGTCCCCATCCATGCAGGTCTCTGCCATTTTTTCCATCCTTCAATAGCACAAAACCCTAACTCTCTATCAGAGGTCAAGGACAGCTCTCAGGGGCTCACCATGTGTCTGGTATGGAAGGTGGGGAAGAGGCAGAATTCCCTTCCTCCACTTGTTTCTTCTTCTCCTCAGTGTAGCTGGAAGGCTGAGCGGGACTCAGGAGGGTTCAAAAACAGCGCTCCTCTCCTTCAAGTTCACGAGCAGACTTAGCAGAGGCGAGCAGAGGCGTGCTTAAGGCTCACCTAAGGAGCAGGCCACTCAGCCAGGGCTGGGCGAAGGGAGCGTGACTCCAAAGGCCCCTGGGAGCACAAGTGACAATCCAGCGTCCCTAACCTGGCTGTTTCCAAGTGACAAGACAAATCCTCAGGGGACTGGTTCCCTCCTTTGGCTGCAGGAGAAGCTCCGGTGTTAAATGAGGTGAGAAGGGAAGAGATAATGGCCCTTTCTGAGTACCATTTGTCAGGTCTGGATTCCCCTACCTTTTCTCGCCGTCTTTCCTCCCCTGTCTTTTCCTTCCTGGGTCATTTATTTCACACACACCGTGTCCTCTACATTGGTAAACTCCTGACACCGAAATGCTTTTCTTAAAATAAAAATGAAACTCCTCTTTGCAGCTCCTGCTATTCAGCTAGGCCCACTTTCCCTCACTGCCAAGTTCCTCTTCGCAGCCTTCCCAGTCCTGCCACGTTCCGTGATCTTTGTGGCATCAACAGTTGCATCATGGGATTTGTTTCTCCCAAACCCTCTCATCTCTAGAGACTTTCTCCTTCCTCTAAGACTTCCTTTTTCTTTCACGTAATGCACCTAGAAGGATGGACATACTCTTTCCACTCAGAGCTGCTCTTCCTATGAAATCAGCAAACCAAGGCTCCTAGCTTTTCACAGTGATGTATTTATTCTAGAGTCATAGCTACACTACATTTATGAGATCATCTTAAGGCTGACAGATGTATGTTTCAAAGCCAGTGAGATAACCCATTTGCTGGAAGCAGGCTGAACGTACAACGGAAGAAAGATAAATTGATAAGGAGTCTTAACCATCGACACCTCTAACATCTCTCAGCCTATCAGACCTGCCTTTTGGTCAATTTGATCTTCAGCTTAGACTCCATGAACCATAATTTTAGTAACATTCTTCCCTAAACCATAAAATTATTTCTCTCTTCATCTTGTCTTGTACCCAGTTAGCACAACCCAGTTCTGGTGGATCTTCAAAGACCAATCTATCCACCTGTGCTGGATCCTGCCTTTCCCTGTCTTCTCATTCATTTATACTATTACTTATATTTTTCCCCTCTGTCATATTCAACCTTTCCCATTGACTTTGAAACATGCCCACATCTCTTTCATCTCACAAAGAAAGTTTCAATCAAACTCTTTCCCCAACGACTCCTGTCTCTCTCCTTGCTAGCCTTCACAGCCAAGCTTCTTGAAAAAGTTATCTTCACCCACTGATTTTTTTTTCCAACCTCCCTCTCGCTCTCCACCCACTCCAATATGAATTCTATCCCCACTACTCAACCAAATAGCACTCTCCCAGATCACCAATATTTCCATTTTGATGAATTCCACTAGTATTCTGGTGGCAGTTAATACAGTTTATCTCCTTCTGAATATCTCTTTCTCTTCCTGGTGGTCTTCTTTTCTGACTTCTATATCTTCCCAGGAATCTGTCTTCTTAGACTCTCTTGAATCATCCTCCCCAATCTGGCCAAACATGTATTTCCTTCACACTGCTTATTAGGCTATCTTTTCCTCTCCCCAACATTCTCTCCCTAGGCATTTCCTCCATGCATACAATTAAAGCCACCCATCATAGGCCTGTGTCAATTACAAGAGACTTACTTTTTGTTATCAATTACAAGGTGCTCACTTTTTCACATCTTAACATCTTTGAATAAAGTTGATGGCATGTCACAGTAGTTGGTGGCTATCATTTCCTCCTTCTTGATGGTATATAAAATAATGCTGCATTTTTAATTAATGACATCTTAGATTCAATAAAATAAAGTATTTTCAGCCCTGATCCTTCCTTGAAAAACCAGGTCCATATCTAGTCACCATTTCCACCTGCATGCTTGAAACAGCAGCACTGCAATGACCATTCCTGGGGGCAATGTGTGTATTGAATTCTATGTGAATGACACCTTCTGGAATTAGACAAGGTGGTAGCCGTGTCAAAGCTACTTCGAATTCAACACATTCAAAACTGAACTCAGATCTCACTCTCTCCCCAATCTCCCAGCTGTCCTGAAATCTACTCTCTTCCTTTGTTCCCTATCTCAATATTCCTTACCACTGTCTACCTAGTGTTGCATAAGCCAGAGCATTAAACATCAAAATTCTATTTCCCTCTCCCACATCCCACAGCATCCAGTTATCAAGTCCATTTCTTTGCAGTTTTTCCAGTACCTCCCTGATCCATCACCTTCCCTATACTCTGAAGAGTCTTCTAACTTCTCTGGGGACATCCATGCTTGCCCCTTTTCCCATGTAGTCTTCATCTTATAGCACAGTCTTTCCAAAACACGTGTGGCAATGCCACATCCATGTTTAATACCCTTTGGTGTGCACTCATTCTGCATTTCTGGGTGTCCTCCTAGACTGTCTCCCTGGAGGTTCCACGTTTTTTGGTCCCCTCCTGTTGCTCAAGTTCACGTGCACATTCTGCTTCTTCATTTTCTAGGTTTCAATACAGTGAATTTCTTACAGGTCCCTAAGAACACCAAGCTCTTTTTTGCCACAGATCCAGTTCTCTGTGCCTATAATGTTCTCAACATTCTCCACTTGCCTTCCATAGTTCGTCCTCCTCAGATCCCTGCCTAAATATTGTTCCTTCTGGTAGTCCTTCTCTGACCTAAATCAGATCAGCTCTCTTCATCACATGCTTTCCCTTCTGTATTTTGAATTTTCATATTTATATTTATTATTATACTAGAGGCCTGATGCATGAAATTTGTGCACAGAAAGCCTTTGTTCCCTCAGCTACTGGCACTGGCTTCCCTCTATCCCCAGCTTCGTCCGGAAGGACATCCAGAATGATGTCTTATCTAATTAGCATATTACCCTTTTATTATTATATATATTTATCAAATGTTTTATTTAGGCTTTCAGGTCTACATTAGTCTACTAATATTAATATACTTAATCGCCTTCATTGAACTTTTTCTTTTTGTTTCAGTGGTGTTTAACTGTTTAAAGGATTTTATTTCTGCATAAAATTATTTTCTGATCAATTCCATTTGTTTGTCATGGGTCTCTTATAAATTGCTATTTTTTCCTTTTTGAATAACTGGCTTGCCCTTAATTCTATAATAGTTAAGGTGGTGACTAGCAAGTCTTAATCTGCTCCTTGTACACCCCTAGGTCTTTATTTCAATTAGTATAATATGTTCATTAAATTAAGACATCTATTATGGTGCCAGCATTCATGTAACAGACAGAAAAATGTCTCATATGGGTCAATTGGAATCATTTTGTTAAATTAACATCTTAGCCTTTTGTAAGAGGGCCTTAGTAGACACTGTTATTAACAGAGATAGGGCACAAATTGCAATGAGGAGTTTTTATGGGTTACATACTCTGAGCAGATTTTCAATTGACACATCTGTGTAGCTAAGCTTTCAAAATATATCTTATCATATTTCCACAGAGCCCTTTGCCAATTTGCATAGTATTAAGGATCGTGCCTGGTCATCTGGCTCCATGTATAATAAGGCATGGGAACAAGCTTGTGGTAACTTGAGAAATGCTATCTGATTATTTTACTTGAATATCTTTAATGTTATCTATGCTTCGGGGGGTCAAAGATATCACTGAATAAAAGGCCTCTATTCTTCTTTTCAGAAACATTCTAATTCTATCTGCTTTAGCCTCTGCCCCAGGGACCTGGTCCCACTCCTGCAATGGCCAACACAGGATACCCTTCCTGGTTAGCTCCCTTAATCACAGAAATAAAACTCACCCACCTGTCCTCTAGCCCCACCCTGCCAAAGTCCTTAAATAAATCACATGCCCCCATCCTTTATTTTCCCAATTTTAAAACCTAGTCTGATTCCCTTCGTCATTATGAATGTTTACTATAGTAACGCAGTAGCATTTTATAAAGTAAGGGCATTCTACAAGTAACAAAATTCACTTGTATTGAGAACAACTTCCATTTTTATCCCCTAGCTGTTTTCAAGCTCTTGTTGCCACTTGCCTGCTCATCTGTAGTCTTTCCTCCTAGAAGTTTCTCTCCAGTTGGTTAGCTGTCAGTAGAGCACTATCCTCGTCCTATCATTCACCAATGAAAAGCTTTCCGTGATGCTCCATGGCAAATGAGTGAAATGTCCCTCCATTAGGGTCCCTGTGCTGCACCAGGGTGGGGGGCCCGAGCCACAGAGGGGAGAGCCTGTGCTTATACCTCCATGGGGGACACTGCCTGCACCTGAGCACGGGGAAGAAGTGATCACAAAGTAAACAGGTGGGAGTCGTCAGTAGCATTTTCTTTTCCTTTTTTTTTTTAACATTTTTTTATTGATATCAGAGAGGAAGAGAGAGGGAAAGAGAGATAGAGAGATCAATGAATCTGCTGCCTCCTGCACACCCCCCACTGGGGATGGAACCCGAAACCTGGGCATATGTCCTTGACCGAAATTGAACCAGGGACCCTTCAGTCCACAGGCCGACACTCTGTCCACTATAAGCCAAACCAGCTAGGATCAGTAGCATTTTCATCAACTTGATTTTCCTTCTGTTGCTCATTCACCACAAGTTGTCCCCTCACAGCAATACAGAACCTCACAAGGCATCGACCTTTCCCCACCTAGAAATAAGAAAGGTCTTCACGCACTCATACTCCCTGCAAAATATATTCAGGACCTGCTACATGCCAAACACTATAGTAGGTGCTGAAGACATGGTCATAAGTCAAGTTGCAGTGAACACAGGTGCATATACAAGATACTTGTAAAAAACCTCGCATGAGGTTTAAATAAGTACTCCTTGTACTTATTTAAAAAGAGATATATTCCACCCATTCAGATGAATGAAATCCAGTAGCAATGTATACATTTAAAGTGAGCTCTTTGTCAAAAAAAAAAAAACCTTCAAATTTCTGAGCCATTAGCAAAGTGACTAGGTCACTTTACATTTTTGCACTTGATTCTTTGACTAATATTATAAAATGTCAGAGCTAAAAATAGCACCTGGGTGAAATGGAGAAGACAGAAGTTTAAAAGGGAGGAGCAGGAACTTTCCATGAAACTGTCAGAGGAAAGTGGTCACATAGTTTATGTGATTCCGCTTATATTATTACATTCTCAAAATGATAAAATTACAGAGATGGAAAACAAATGAGTGGTTCTTGGGGGGTCAGAGAGGGGAAGGAGGGAACAAGTACTATACATTGGTCAGATGAAAGAGATCTTTGCGGTGACGGAATAGTCCTGTCTCGATTGTAGGGGTTTTGGCATGAAACTACATATGTGCGAAAATGGTATCACACCATATGCATGTACTGTACTGATGTCAGATTCCTAGTTTAGATCTTGTACTGTACTTACATAAGAGGTAGCCATTGGGGAAACTGGCTGAAGCGTACATGGGACCTCTCTATACTCTCTTTGCAACTTCCTGTGAATTGATATTTATTTCAAAAGTAAAGAGTTTAAAAGAAAAAGAAAGGGAGCAAGCACTAGGGACTTTCCATGAAAATATCAGTTAAAATATCTGTATAGAAACCAAATCTGCTTTCAATTGCGACCCGAGGTAGCTATTTGAGTTTTGCACACATGAGCAGTATATCCCTATCTCTTCAGTGCTGACCAGGAAATCGTAATTGCAGCCACAAAGGATCTGCCAGCCAATTTGCTGATGTTATATATTTGTGATTGATAACATAAGATCAACAAGGACTCGTGTTGAACAAAGAAAACAAAAAGCTTGAAGCCAGCCTTCTAATATCTATCTCATGATTGTATCCCGTAGTTTCTGGTTCTTACCTTAGGTAGAAGGAGAAATGTCTCAATTAAAAGAAATTCAAAAGCCTTTCCTCAGAAATGGTTGAAAGTGATATCACTAGAGTCAGACAAATTAGAATCGACACAAGAAGTTTAAGACATGCAGTCATTTCTCATGCTAATGAGCTAAAGTACCTCTTGAGCCTTCCTTATCGACTGTGGCTCTATTATTTCTGATGAGGTAAAATTATCTACATGTCATTACCTGGGTCCCCTGTGAATAAGGATAATGGAAAGTGCCTCCATACTTCGCCAATGCATCATGTTCTGAAAGAATATTAACATTTTATTTTATGTAAGTTTTTAATGGGAGCACTTCTCAAGCACCGAAATAATTACTCAAAATGGCTCTCTACTCATAATTGCAACAAATTTTAGAAAAATTACAGATTTGGGGAAATACTACTATGTATTGTATTTTGCATTGTGAAGATACTAGGCATTCTGAGCCGCTTTACATATTCATCAAGTTTATGAATACATTGTATGTATACCTGTGATTTGGAGATCAGGGAGGCACGATGATAAAATAGATCATTGAATAAAATGTCTAGTCCATTACATAAAATATTTAGACCTGAAATGTTTAGCTTAAGTCTAGTGCTAGCCTGTAGTTGCCTACACATCTGGACTAACTCCAGCATGCACTCTGTTGAGCCATCTTCCTAAGCCATGACTCTTCAAATCCAACCTCTAACAGCTTCCATAAGTGAAAATTCAGTATTAGATTAAGAAAAGTGTGAGAACCTCTTTCTACGTCCCACGTGGTTCAGGGTTCCCGGTTCAGGATTCGGGTTCTGAAGGAGGCCGCACACAAACGAAATGAGAGACCAGAAAGCATTAATTTGGCGATATTGGGGGGCCAGGCGGGAGCCTTCCTCTAGTGGAAAGGACTGCCACTTGCTCTGGCCTTTTTCTCCCTTTTATTAAGGCTTTGGGACACACCCCTAGCCTTTAGGCAGGAAATAACAAAAACAGAAATTAACATGAAACAAACAGATAGAGGCTGCTTCAACCAATAATGTTTCAACTAAACAATGTGTAATTAGCTCTGACCTTTCAGAGCAGTTAAGGTTGACCAGCCTTCTGGCCTCCTGTTTACATCCATTTAGTGAGAACAATATTTGGTTTCCGACAGAAAAGAAATACAATGTCTCTAGAACTCTAGTTATTTGGGACATGTGAGTGTGAAGAGCTCATAGCTGAGTAACAGAAACCTTCATTTTGACCTGAGGACCAAGCCACATTCTCCAATATGTTTGCAAAAGACCTTGAACTTTAGAGTTTAAAAAGAAAGTTAATACTCTGTTTCCTCACCATGTCATTCTAGGGAGACACTCTTGTGTCTACTGCTCTGGTATCTAGAATCATAGGAAAGTGGAAATGTTAGCCGCTTACTAGAAATCAGCATCCCCCTAAATACAATGCCATTCTCTTCAAGTACAAAGGCATGTGTACATAAAACTTGACAATACCTTTAAGAATCATTTGAATCATAATAAAATAGAAATACATTCAGGACACATTTCAAGTTATACCTCTTGCTCTATTTAAACTACCTAAAAATGGACAATTTCTTTATATAGCAGAGGTAGAAGCTCTTCATTAATCCAAAAATTTTATGGTTAACACCTTGAACATAATACTAGTTTAGAAAATTATTTTTAACTAAATGTTAGATTGATTACTATAATTGATATATTTTTTAAATGTGCTATTAGTGGGGAAATGGGGAAATAAAAAGTGGCATAGCATATGGTAGACTTACTGAGGGCAATTTAAAAATTAAAAGATCTATATTAACATGGATGCAGCCCAAAATATAATATTTGGAGAAACCATATTCAAAATATATTTAAATATACCATAAATTTGTGTAATATTTTAAATCATACCAAAATGATACTTTATACTGCTTCTGGATATTATATTTGTTTAAAACAATGAAAAATAGACTAGAAGAACATACATTGAATTTATGATAAGAATTTCCTTTAAAGAAGGAGAGAAGAATAAATTAGGAATTTGGGTTTAAGGTCACCTCAGATGTATTTATATTAGTAACTTAAATCATGTAACTTTTTTTTAAAAAACTGAGAATTAAAATGCAATTCATGTCCATCAAAAATGAAGTGTCTTTTAACAAGCTTCTTATTCTCAAACACCCTTGCATTTCATTTTATACTTTTATTTTATACTGCAGACGCTGATGTAAATAACGTAAAGCTGAGAAAAGACCGTGCAGGACTGGCTCATAAAACTTTGGGGGGAGGCAGGGAAGGAAGGACAGGCCACCGTATTACTGTTTTTGCCAGAAACAAGAAGAAAATGCAAACTAAATTTATTGGATGCCTACTATGTACCAGAAACTACAAATTTCATCACCATTCAGTCTTTAGAACTATTTTTTAAAACAAGTATTGCTATCCATAGTTTATAGGTCAAATTTTCCTCAAATATTTACTCACACTTTCCTGATAGCATGTACTATACCATGAAGTTATCTTCCTTCAACGGTGCAGATGTGCACATAGGCAATTGAAGTAGATCTTGATAAGTGAGATGAAGTGGGGAGGGGGCGGGGGCACTTGTCTGCCTGAGACTTTAAAGTAGGTTTCCAAGAGGAATTAACACCTGAGCTGACTCATGGAGCCTAAGGACCCATTTTGCCTGGGCATAGCCAGGTGAAAAAATGTGACCAGGGTCCTTCAAGCCAAAGCACTCCATTTACAAACAAGAGGAGAACCAAGCTTAACTCCTAGGTCCCTTGTAAAAGGTGGAGCCAAAATCAAACTCAGCCTTGACCACAATCATATTTAGTCCATATCCATCAACAGTCAGGACTAAAAATGGACATAAATTTGCCTCTCCATCCTTCATAGGTATGTCTAGAGCCAATCCTGAACACTTTGAGTATCCAAAGCATGTTCTTTTTGTCCTGTAGTTCCCATCTACACTAATAAAAGAAAAAAATGCAAATTGACTGTACCTTCATGAGGCCCAAAGGCAAATCAGGAGTGAGTGTGCAAATTAACCCAACCAAGATGGTGGATTAATTTGCATATGCAGGTACTGAGCAGCCATGGCGATGATGCAGGCATTCTGTACCACCCCTGGCCGCTCTGGGCCTCTGGGCAGTGCGGGAAGGCAGAAAGGTGGCTCCAGGCCAGAGCAAAGGTGGTGCCAGCAACCAGGGGAAGGAAGGTCCATTCTTGCACAAGTCTTCATGCTGAGCCTCTAGTCATGAGATAAATAATGTTCAAACAAACAACTGATAACAATAACACAGGGAATTGTGAAGGGCTTTTTCAACTATCCAAGCTCCCCTAATGGCAAGTTAAATTGGTAGCAAAAATACTTGGAGTTGGAAAATTACTGGTAACAGAGACTTTAGAACAGCGGTTCTCAATCTGTGGCTTGCGACCCCTTTGGGGGTAGAACAACACTTTCACAGGGGTCACCTAAGACTATTGGAAACACCTATTTCCCACTGTCTTAGGAACCAACACATCGCTCCTCAGTGTAGCAAAATGTAGCAATGTAGTTTACTGTTGTTATATGAAGACTGTTACCCATGCTACACCACGATTCAAGACAAAATTTCGTTTATTTGTCATTAGAAATAAATATTTCACAATATATAATTACATATTGTTTTTGTGATTAATCCCTATGCTTTAATTATGTTCAATTTGTAACAACGAAAATACATCCTGCATATCAGATATTTACATTACAGTTCATAACAGTAGCAAAATTACAGTTATGAAGTAGCAACAAAAATAATTTTATGGTTGGGGGTCACCACAACATGAGGAGCTGTCTTAAAGGGTTGCGGCATTAGGAAGGTTAAGAACCATTGCTTTAGAAGGTTACAGCTAACCTCTGCTATGATATTTGCTCACATGAAATGTTGACTACCCAGGTATAGGGGAAAGCAAATAAATATTTTAGTTAATAATGACATTCTTTTAATACAATGTGATAGCCCTCATACTTTTAAAAATTATTACTTCCGTTGTTCTGAAATGCTCATTTTCAGTGATTGCTTAAATTTCATAGAATGAAAGATGCTTTGCCCTGCCAGAATACTGGAAATCGCTTTAGGATTCAGTGTTTTTGCTAATGCAAATGATCCCCTTGAGACTCGCCCCACATGTTTCAGAGAGAAATCCAAACAATTTTTATTAGGGGACATCAATATGCAACTAGGACATGAAATTAAGGAGCCGACAATGAGGTGCCCTTCCGTGCAATCGCTTATTTCAGCAGCTGATGGATTCTGTAAGCAGAGGTAGTTTGGCACTGGCTCCCAGGTGCAGCAGGCCTAATCATGACTCCTGCAAGGCACTAATTCCTCATTAACTGAGGAAATAAATATTTTCACATCTTTAATTTCAATACCCAAATCAACCAGGGGGGGGAAATGTATTTTATTTACTCGGTGATGAGAGATTTCTTCTGTAGAACTCAAGGTCTATGTTGACCAGGAAAGAAAGCAGGTGTCATATAAGGATCAGAGCACAGGACTGGATATTGAAGGTAAGCAGCAGAGACCACAGCCTTGATGGAAGCAGTGCTAGGAATTGTGCCAGAACGCCCAGTATCCATGGACACTCAAGGTGGGGGACTTGGTGAACTAAGAGTTATCGGGGAATGCGGGCTTCAATGCGATGGACAGCCAAAGCATAGGTGGGCTTTGACATGAAGCAGACATGTGGTTAGGGTAGGTGGAATGGCCTGGCTCAGTGGTGAGCCCAGCAGAGGTGGACCGGAAGTTACAAGGTGAATCAGACTCTGTGAGAGTCGGCTGTGCTGCCACCTACCCCTGTGGGTAGGGAGGGCTGTGCAGAGCAGCATCTAGGATAGTGGTTCTCAAACTTGAGCATGTGTCAGGATGAGCTGGACTGCTTGTTAAAAACTTAGCTTCATGCCTTGGCCGATGTGGCTCAGTTGGTTGAGCATCATCCTATTGGATGAATCTTGCCAGTTCAATTCCTGGTCAAGGCACATGCCTAGGTCACAGACCTGATCCCCAGGAGGGGGAGAGCAGGAAGCAATTGGTTGATGTTTCTCTCTCACATAAATCTTTCTCTTTTTCTTTCCCTCTCTTTTCCTCTCTCTCTAAAATAATTTTTAAAAATGGAAAAGAAACCCAAGCAGAACATCACCTGTTACTCTGTGTAGAGCTCTGCTGAGGACACGCTTCCTGCTCTGTTTCCTCTCCCACATCCGGGCATAGAGCATCCATTTGAAAAACGCAGCCTCCCTGGACCAAACCAAGAAATTCTGATTCCACAGGCAGGAACAGAACCCATAAATCTGCATAGTTTAAAACTTGCCAGTTGATTCCGATTTAGGTTGCTGATAAGAAACCATGGTTGAGGTGTTACTTGTGAAATAAATAAGACAAAAAAAAAATGATCTTCTACCTGGCAAAATGAAACACAATAGAGGGTGGGCAAAAGTGGGTTTATAGTTGTTTGTTTGAAGAATAACACAATAAGTCATAAATAATACCAGAGTAAACTCTGTATTTCACATATTCATAACTATAAACCTACTTTTGCCCCATCCTGTATATATAATCCAATAGAATATGGCTTAAAGGTACAAACAGAAAGAATGCTACCACCCTCTCTCACCCTGCCATTGTGCCCACTTACTGTGCCTCCAGTGTTCAGAGGCCATTAAGCAATTGCTAAAAACTTTACATTTTTTAATTCAAAAAATATTCATTCACATACCATTTGAGCACGTAAGACCAGTATTGAGGTGGAAAGGATATTGGAAAAAAAGAACTGGATTCAAATCCCAGTTTCATCTCTGGCTGAATTTGTCATATCAACACTTGAATAACAGCTCAGCATCTCAATTTCTTTGACTAATAATATCTGTAGAGAATGACTGTTATGAGAATTAAATGAGGATCATATGCAAGCTCTGCAATTGTTATGAATGAATGAATGAATGAATGAATGAATGAATGAATGAACGAACGAAGGAACAAACATACATTTGGGTGGGTGAGAAGCTCTTTTGAAGTCAAATGAATGTTGACAACCAGGAAATGCTAGCTTTCAAGCCGGTGACAACCATAAGGAATTCTTTCTTTTTAATTGCCAATTTATTTCCTTTTTCCAATGTGCTTTCCCCCACTGGGAATGAAGAGCAATCACTCTTTATTTTTATCCTGCTTTGCTTTGATTTCCTACATAGCCTGGGTGTAAATCACTCAAAATACCCTTGAAACCACAGACCCGCAGAGCCTAAACCGTCTTCGGATTCGGTGCCATGGAACCTTACAAGACAACCAACCCATGCATTTGGCTTCCATTTTGGTCAATCCTTCCCATCTTCTCGGGTGCTTTTCTTAATTTCTAGAGCATGCCTGGTCTGTGAGTGGCTCCATGGAAATTCCCAATTCCGGGGACTGTCTTCCATATGAACTCTTCACGTGGCTTCGTTTAGAGGCACAGCTGTCTCCTCTGGCTCTCACGGGGAGCGAGGCAGGACTGGATGGATTCCCTTCGCGCAGCCCATTTACTCTGAGACACGTGTGGCAGCATGCATTCAGTCCCATTGCTGTGAGCTGGTCTGCAGGTATAGATCCACACACAGCTGAATGGCACTGCACCCTCCAAATGGGACAAAGAAAAATAAGGCAAGCCAAAGGACAGGGGCAGCAAGAGGTAAACCTTCTGACCTGTGACATCCAGGTCATGCTGTGGGGATCCCCACACTTTCCCTGGGGAAAAAAAAGAGAAGGTGTGACTTGGAAGTGGAGAACACTTTTTTTTTTTTATTTATAAGTAACTTCATGTAAAGTTACATGTCGTTTGATATTCTATACCAGTGGTTCTCAACCTTTCTAATGCCACGACCCTTTAATACAGTTCCTCATGTTATGGTGACCCCCAACCATAAAATTAAAACTGTAATGTTATTGTAGAAAATAACAGTAATGAATTGTAATGTAAATATCTGAGTTTTCCGATGGTCTTAAGCGACCTTCCTAGTGGTTCTCCACAGGTTGAGAACCACTGCTCTATACAATGGCACAGGTAGTATGATAATCCTTTTCCTAAAGACAAGGAAATGGCCCAGCCAATGTGGCTCAGTGGTTGAGCAGCAACCTATGAACCAGGAGGTCACGGTTCGATTCCCAGTCAGGGCATATGCCCGGATTCAAGGCTCGATCCCCAGTAGGGGGGTGCAGGAGGCAGCTGATCCAATGATTCTCTCTCACCATTGATGTTTCTATTTCTCCCTCTCCCTTCATTTTTGAAGTCAATAAAAATATATTTTAAAAAATAATAAAGATGAGAAAATGGAAACACAACAGGGTTATGGAAACTGCCCAAAGTCACAAATTGGGCCAGCTACAGATCACTTTTTTTTTGTCTTTGTCTATTTGGGCAGCTACAATAAAATCCCACAGATCGGTAGCTTGGAAACAATGAAAATTTTCCATAGTGTTGAAGGCTGAGAAACCAAGATGAAGGCGCCAGAGTGGCTGCTTTCTGGTGAAGGCTCTGTCTTGGGGGCGTGGCTGGCACCTCCTTGCTGTTTCCTGGAGGGGTGGGAGAGATGAGCTAGCTTCCTCAGACCCTTTCATGAGGGCATTCCTCTCATTGCTGAGGGCTCCACTGGTAACCGGAGCACTTCCCAAAGGCCCCGACTTCTAATCCATCCTATTAGACATTAGGATTTCAACACATGAATTTGAGGGGTGACACAAACGTTCGTACCATAGCATTTTTCTAACTCCAAATCCCAGGTTCCTTCCAATAGGACAATGCGTCTGCCTATTCATAACCCACTTGAGGGTTAGCAGCATTTTCCAAAGGAGAGACAGGGAGATGTCCAGGAAAACGCTTTTTTTTTTCTCGAGTCCATTTTAATAATATGAGTCAAAGAAACCCCTCTCACCATGTTCTGCTCAAAGGCATTCTGTGAGCGTAACATTATTAATTTAGAGTCAGTCTCTAACCACAGGAGATTCACTTTCTCAGATGGTCACCATTGCCTGCTTGCTTGAGTTTAGCCACAGACATCTGACAGCTGCCGAGGCCAACAGTTTTGGGGGCCCCGGGGCCAATCTGAACATCCTTTAGCCCTCTCGGTTGAATCCCCTTGGACTTGAAAGTTCTTAATTTGATTCCATTGCAACAATTATTTTCACAGAAGAGTTGCTGCGCACAATTGAGATTTGACATGGTACATAATGACATTTGTTCTGAGTAAAATTTTGAAGACTCTCCAATTCAAAGAATTCTCCCCATAAAATGCCCACAAACATAGCCCTTTCCCTCCCCCCACCAAAGGCTAACGTAGATTCGTTTTCTTTTATTTTCAATGACAATTGACATACAATATTATATTCGTTGCAGGTGTACAACATGGTGATTAGATATTTATGTACCTTACAAAGAGACCACCCTGGAAAGTCTACTACCCATTTGACACCACACAGCATTACAATATTATTGACTGTATTCCCTTTGCCGTACCTTACATCCCTTTAACCTTTTTCACCTATCTCCCCAACCCCCTTCCATCTGGTGATCATCAATTTGTTCTCTGTATCTCTGAGTGTGTTCCTATTATATTGTCTGCTTGTTGCTTTTTTTGATTCCACATATCAATGAAATCGTATGGCATTTGTCTTTCTCTGTCTGACTTATTTCGCTTAGCATAATACCCTCCAGGTCCATCCATGTTGTTGTAAGTGGTAATATCGCCTTCTCTTTTATGGTTGAGTCATATTTTGTTGTATAGGGACCTGTGTTCATTGCAGCATCATTTCTAATAGCCAATGTATGGAAGCAAACTACCTGTCCATCAGTAGTTTGTGAATAGGTAAAATAGGTTCAATGTTATAGTTCCTGTAAAGTGCAGTTCTGAGATTAATGTGGGAATGTGTTCAGGTGAGGGACTCCATGCTCTGCATTCTTGAGTAAATCTCAGAGGGTCCCATTTACCTTGTTTTATTGTGGCCTAGCAAGGTCTCCATATAAAGGAATGACAGACTTGTCTGCCCTCAGCTGAGCCTTCTTGATTGAGCATTTGATTAAATGCCTTAAATTTATTTTCCGGGCTCAGAGAATTGCTAAACCCTCCAGGGACGTTGAGCTTCAGCAGGAGATTAAGGTAAAACTCTCCCAAACATGTAGGGAAAGCAGCGAATGCTAAAATCTGGGCCTAGGGCAACACCTGCTCCTGTTCTCAACACTACCTGTGCCCAGATGGAGGAGGAGTTTTTGGTCCTCTCACTTCCGGCCTCTCTTCCCATCCAGTCCTGCTCCTCAACCCACCCCTCTTTAAGTCCTCCAACTGAGAGGAGAAGCTAGTCCTCTGAAATGAAGATATTTATGGGCACATTGTACTAAGTTCCTTAAATATTAAAGTGTCCTTCAAGAGCATCCGGGAGGCTCACTGCCTTTTCCTCCCCTTTAGTGGATTTGTGTAATAAGCAGACCCAAGCAAAGCCTAACTCTCCAGAATGTTATCTTTCTCCCCTTTCGGTCACTCCAAACATGCAATTGAATAGTATTGGATTCAGAGTTAAAAAAAAAAACAAACAAACACAGGAATCCTTCCTTTGGTTTAAGCTTGTCCTGAGAAAGATTCATACATTGACACTTCACTATTTATAAAATGCTACTCTACTCCTTTGGCTATTAATCCTCGAATTTGCCATTCTCTTCCCCAGGCATCCCACTGGGAAAAGTTCTAGATGGCAGAGTCCTAATCACTCATTGCTAGGACCCCAATGAACACCTTCAAAATACACACCACACCTCTAATCTTCGACATGATTCTATTCAGTTCTACTCTACTAGTACGTCACTAAGCCAACTACTGATGACAAAATCTCAAAAGGAAGGAAACTAAATGTATGATGGGAGTTGTGGGGGGAATATTAAAAGTCCATTTGCCTAAGTCCTGAGAAGAGCATTTTAATGTCAATACTTTGGTGAATTAAATTAAACCCACCATGATGAACATTCCCTCTGCCTCCCATCCCCCATAATGGAGCTTTTCCCCATCAAACCTAGCTCATAGGAGGTCTTAGCATGTGTCACCCTGAAAGGAGATCTGCAGACAGTGTCTTGGGTACAGGACTTTATTAAGTGATTTTCTTAAGGAGCAGAGAGGAAGGGGATGGAAGTAAAACAAAGGAGGAGGGAAAGTCAATGAAAGGATCCATTACCAAGTAGGTGCTCGGAGCTTGACCTCCCAGGACCTTCTGAAGACGTCTATAAAATATGTCTTAGAACCCTCCACCTGGGGAAAGAAAGCAGAATGCATTTATCCATTGGCTTTCGTTCCTGGTTGAGCAAGAGCATCTCCTAAGGCATTATTGCCCCCCAAGACCATGTTGAACATTCATGAGAACTAGCATGTTCTCTGGGGTGATGAAGGCTGCAGGAAAGCCCTGGGCAGGGAGTTAGAGGAATTCAGTGAAGGCACAAGTTGGAAACTCTGTCAGGTGGCATCTGTGCAGAGCTAGTCAAGTCCTGCATAGAACTGGTAGCCACAGATGTAAATGGAATAAAAGATGGTTCTGTGCTGAAACCAGTTTGGCTCAGTGGATAGAGCATCGGCCTGCGGGCTGAAAGGTCCCATGTTTGATTCTGGTCAAGGGCATGTTCTTGGTTGTGGACACATCCCCAGTGGGAGGCATGCAGGAGGCAGCTGATCGATGTTTCTCTCTCATCGATGTTTCTAACTCTCTATCCCTTTCCTTTCCTCTCTGTAAAAAATCAATAAAATATATTTTAAAAAAAGAAAAAGATGGTTCTGTGTCCAAAACAGTCCTCCTCTGGCATTGCCCAGTTCCTGGTCTGTCTTCCCTTAAGTCCAAAATGCTAGAGACCCCTTCAAGCTATGAGCAGCCACAGGGTCTGCCAGGACCTGACATAGTGGCTTCATGGAACAATGCCTATTGCAGTAGTCAGCCTGATGGAGTAACTGATACCCACCATCCATCTCCTTCATCATGGGTTTTCATTCTCTCTCTGCTGTGGGCAGCATTTTGGCAGCTCTAGGTTGCTTTTCCTAGACCTTCATTCTTTAGAAACCTGAGCCAAGGTTCAGATTGATTGAGCCAAGATTGCTCAACGAGCCATTCATAACTGTCATTGAATATGAGAATACGAAGAGACAGCTCAGTGGATCCCCAATCCAGACTACTGTTTCTCCCCTGTTTTTATTACTTAGCCCCAGTCTTCTGCATGGTGATCAGACTCAAAGTCCCCACCAGTATAGTGACTCCAGTCTTTGCCTGCTGGCCCTGTCACAAGAGGATCCAATACTGGCAAGAGACAGTATAACTTCATTTAGTGGAACCCTCACTATGTCCCACACTGATGGATTACCTGCACAAGAAACAGACTTTCTTTTCTGGAAGAGCTGAAGATTGTGAGAACAAATCTGCTCCCCAGGTGAGTTGCTGAGAATGATGGTTAGAAAGAGCCAATTCTAGACCTGGCAGATGCCAATATCCCTGGAGAATCATACACACACACACACACACAGCCATGGTCAACCCCACCGTGTTCTTCAACATTGCCTTTGCCCATGAGCCCTTGCGCTGTGTCTCCTTCGAGCTGTTTGCAGACAATGTTCCAATGACAGCAGAAAACATCTGTGTTCTGAGACCTGGGGAGAAATTATTTGGTTATAAAGATTCCTGCTTTCACAGAATTATTCCGGAATTTACGTGCCAGGGTGGTGACCTCATATGCCATAATGGCACAGGCAGCAAGTCCATCAATGAGGAGAAATTTGAAGATGAAGCATGCGGGTCCTGGCATCTCTTTCATGGCAAACGTTGGATCCAACACCAGCGATTCCGCTTTTCATCTGCACTGCCAAGGCTGTGGTCGGATGACAAACATATGGACCTTGGCAAGATGAAAGAGAGCACAAATATTGTGGACATACTCTGAACAAGCTGCTAAGGCGATTCCCATTTTTATGAGAGTTAACAGAAGCCACTACTCCAGGGAACAGTTGACATGTAGGAAGAAGGTGGTAGCCAAAGAAATCCAGGGTCTCACCGAAACCGGTTTGGCTCAGTGGATAGAGCATCGGCCTGAAGACTGAAAGGTCCCAGGTTCGATTTCGGTCAAGAGCATGTACCTTGGTTGCGGGCACATCCCCAGTAGGAGGCATGCAGGAGGCAGCTGATCAATGTTTCAACTCTCTATGCCTCTCCCTTCCTTTCTTTAAAAATCAATAAAATACATGTTTTTTTAAAAAAAAAAAAAAAAACTCCCATTCACATTCTGAAAGTATTTCCTTGTGCTCCTCAAGTTTACCAAATGGTCTTCACAAACCTGCAACTACCAGGTTATGGGGTCATTGCAACAAAATTAACTACACATTTTAAATCTGCTTAAGGTTTTCAATCCTTAGAATTAAATGTTTATTATAAAATATAGTTATCATTAAATTATGTGGATCTAAATATGACTAGCATGGATTCTGTATAGAAAGCCTTTTCATCGGAGACACAAACTCCTTGTACTTTCCCCCTAGTGTCCCATGTTTTTCAGACCTTTTCTCTAACCTGTACTTCCATCTTTCTTCCTTGCAGCCAAAGGAAACATGTGTCCAAAGCCCGTTCAGTGCTTGTATGTTGGTTGGCCAACATCTTTGCCGGTAGCTTGGTGTAGAGTGCAGGAGTTTATGCCTCCTACTTATAAGGAACCTCATAGCTTAGAAATAAAAAAATCTAGGTATCTTCTTAAAAAGATTTATGTATTACATTGATCAGAGTGCCATTGGTCAACAGGAACATCCAGGTCTCAGGTGGAGGTTTCTATGTTACAAGATCTGTATACTGCACCATGTGCCTACCACCCAAAGTCAAATCTTCTCTTACACGGACCCAAGTGGAAACTACAATCTCACAAGGAGTCGTTTTGCTCCCTGAGAAGAAATACGGTGACACCTAGCCTATTCCACTTTGTCAGCTCTGTCGTGAATTACATGCCAGGATAAAGAGGAAGGACACTTGCCTACTGGGAAAACACATTACTTAGTCTCCTTTTCCTACAAAGTATTTATAACCTGATAACCAATGGGTTCGTGCTGCCTGTCCCTCCTTGAGCCAATGAAGTAGAATAACTGCCGGCAGTATGGGAGAGCAGCAGGCCATCCAGAAAAATCTGTTCTGCCCCCACCATAAGCCAGCTGCTTCTATTGGGTAGAAGGACAGAGATTACAGGGGGAAGTAGGCAAAGAGGTATACCAGATGGGCAGTTTACAGGTAACATAGGCTGAAGATTTACAAAGGCCTGTGGGTATGCAAAGGCTGAGGGTCTTCAAAGGGCTGGCGGCTCTGGTTTCTGCAACAAGGTTGTTCATCTTTCCATGATAATAGGGAGCTCCCTGATGGGGAGGATGGGGTGCATTTCCAAGTGACCCCCCCAGGTGAGTCCCTCGTGCAACTGCCGGCCAGGTTAGAATGTGCTTTCTTTAATCAGAATAAAACCATCACGGTGAATAGAGCATGATTAATATTTCTTACAATGATAGCTGGCCCCCTATATTCTATTTCTGCCCCTTATCATGTTAAATGACACGATGTAGCCTAAATGTTCACATCCTTTATGTAACAAATGTATAATTATAGCAGGTAAAGAATACCATGTTTCCTAACAGGGAGTGGAGAGGAGTTTCAGAGTAAGGAACAGAGGTTTGCGACTCAAATCTTTTAACGGCATGCTGTTTTTGAACATCTGAACTGGATTATGATTCTGCCAGGTACCTGTGTGTCTCAGCCTTCTGTCTTACAGTAAAAGGTAAGTAGCAATTACCATTGAGAAAAATTTGGAATAAAGGGAGGAATTTCTCATTTGTTTTATTTTCCTAATTTTGTGTGTACGAAACACCTGCCTTGATACCATTGATTCTCCGTAGTAACCGTAGGGAGTAGGCATTATTACCCTGTTTTATAGCAGAAGCTGAGAGGTGCTAGGAAATTTCACCAAGGTCAACAGGACTTGGATTCATATACTATTTCAACCCAGGAGCCTTGGTTTCTTCAAAGCCCCGAATGCAGTTCTAATTGGAATTCAGTGTATAAAATTATCACTAGGGTTTGGAACATTATGAAAACAAAAATGTTTCCTGAAGATTAAATTTAGCACATATAATATACATATTATGTCTATAAAATCTGTGCCTCGAAGCCTGTTTACTAAACACTTTAAAAAGCATCTTATAGTTACTTGTTTGACTTCCTACTATTTAGACTTACTTAGTTAAGATATTTTACTTCAACATAATACAAAAAGTTTGTCTTTAATAACTAATTCCGAATAGTCCACTAACATGATACAATAGGTATTGTTTCTACATACTTTTTTTTTAATATTGCAGTCTAGGTAGACTTTTAGCATCAATCCTTTTAAGGAACTTAACCTTTTTGTATTTCAAGCCAACAAACCAGAAAAGAAACAAGGGTAACTAGATGGAGGAATAGGGAAGTAAAAGCAAGCTAAGGAAGCAACCAAGAAAAGGCTTAGAAGAATGGAGTTCTTCTGCCACCTGGTGGCTTTTCTGTGGTATAGCCAGAGCTATATAAATTATTTTACAATTTTTTAATTTTTGTTTTAATAGAGAGGAAGGGAGAGAGATAGAGAGTTAGAAACATCAATGAGAGAGAAACATCCATCAGCTGCCTCCTGCACACTCCCTAGTGGGTATGTGCCTTCAACCAAGGTACATGCCCTTGACTGGAATCAAACCTGGGACCCTTGAGTCCGCAGGCTGACACTCAATCCACTGAGCCAAACTGATTAGGGCAAGATGTTTTTTTGTGTTTTTGTTTTATTTTGTTTTGTTTTTTAAGAAATGTTTTGATACGTTTTTATTTCCAAAAGACATATTACAAAATAAGTGGTTTCCAGATCTTGATGCTCAACAGTCACCCAGAAAATATAATCATGAGACCCAGCCCTTCATGCTTTGATCTTGGATTTCCAGGAAGGATCTAGGATTGTTTCCCCATAATCCCAGGTGATAATGATGCACTTCATTATAGACTGGACGTGTTGGTCTGCAAGCTTTTCATAAACAATTGGTACCCTCTTCTTTCTGGGCTCACAGCCAAACTCCATGTCGCGCTTCACTTTTGCTGGGTATGGTCATGTGACTGAACTCCGGCCAATGGAACCTGGTTGCCCTCATGTTTATTGAATGTGGGCGTCTTGCTTCCATTGTCTCCTACCTGGACACCTTGGCTAACTTCGGCATTGTTGGGGACAACCTCTTTCTTAAAACATTTTCTTTGTTGAGTGGAGCTATATTTTTCTCTCTTTGTTCTGCTCCTACTAAACAAACATTATCAGAACAAAATTCAAAGATCTCACTTCACTCTGCCTGAACTGACCTTCCTGCTTCTCCTCTGGCAGGTCAGACCTGTGCCCATGAGGGACTTGGCCAAACTAGTGTTTTTGATGGAGAGCACCCTCTTCCTCAGATCCACAGGAACCTGCCCCACCTCATTCAAGTCTATCCAAGTATTTGTTTCTCATTGACACTCCTATTTACAAATGCAACTTCCTCCCAGCAAACTCCTCATTCTTCTTGTCCTGTTTTATTTTATTTACTAGAGGCTCAGTGCACGAAATTTGTAGACTGGGTGGGAAGGATCCCTTCAGCCCAGCCTGTGTCCTCTCACGGTCCAGGATCCCTGTGGGGAGCAGGCCTAAGCCAGCAGTCAGACATCCCTCTTGGAGTCCAGGACCCCTCGCTCCTTACCGCCCACCTGAATGCCGCTCCTTAACATTGCCGGGGAGGGGCGGGCGGGGGGAGGCTTCTGTCACTGCCACTGCTCTCACCAGCTGTGAGCTGGACTTCTGGCTGAGCCATGCTCGCCCTGTGGGAGCACAATGACCACCAGGGAGCAGCTCCTGAGTTGAACTTCTGCCCACTGGTGGTCAGTGCACATCATAGCAACCAGTCATTCTGGTTGTTCTGCTGTAACAGCCACTTGGGCTTTTATTATATAGATAACTATAACATTCAACATACTGTACAACTTTATTTCTTATTATGTTTATTATCTTCTTTACCCTAAAATACAAAACTTATTAGAAACAAGGATAAAACTTGTTTCTGCAGCGTGCTCAGAAACAAAATCCATGCCTGGCACATTGTAGATGCTCAGAAAAATATTGTCCAGCGATGGAATGGGTGAGTGAATGAATGATGGCTCATGCTATTGGTAAATATAGACAAGAAACAATATTCAGCCTCCTCCAAGTATTTAATCACACAAAGTAGAATATTTTTCTATTAATTGGTCAATGCATACACATTTTTTTACATTGATGCAATTATTTTTAAATCAATTTACATGTAATCATGAAGCATTTATAACCTTTAACCCAGTAATACCAGTTGTGAAATTGTGCTGCACCCAAAAAAAAAATGTATTATAAGATACATGTTCTACATAGCCATCTGCTGATAATGATGAAGAACTCAAAGAAATGAAAAGCTTAGTAATGAGAAAATAATAAATTAAATTATGTCAATTCTATGCAGTGGACTATTTTGTGGCCATTATAATCATAAAGACTATCACCACCTGGAAAATTGTTTATGGAATATGCTGTATTACAATAAAAATTTAAAAATCTCTAATTACACAGATTTTATATGTAGAAAAAGACTACAAGGAATGCACAAAAACTAGAAAATTGTTGCATATATGGGTAATGAGATTAAGTCTCTTTTTTTGGTCTTCATTTCCCAAATGTTCCTATGCTATTGCTCTAGTTTTTACAGATCTTTAGGACTGAAAAAGAAAATAAATTGTCTTACACACGTCTAAATGCTTTACCCTCACCTGATGTGAATTTATTCTGAATTCCAAAAGGTGATCATTGCTTGCTTTTATTGTATTCATCAAGAACAATTTACATCTCTGTGAAAACATCTGTAGTGAGAGTCTTTAAACCAGATTTACATGCATGAAAATGAGCCATCTTTCCAATAAGTGCAGAGTGAATGTAACAGGGATTCAAAAATTCAAGCATTCTTTCCATTTTTCTAATGTGTCTGTTCTACCTCACCGCCTGCATGGACTCTTGTTCTAATCGCTTGGTTTGTACAGATATCCTTGCCATGGTCATCTTGCCCCATTTTAATAAATAAAACTGTCTACAATCGCTCCTCTTTTACATACATTAATGCCCATTCGTTCAGAGCACACAGCCCAGGAATTCATAGAGGGCAAGAGTTTTTCAGATAAAGGAATTCAGGGTTTTTCAGATAAAGGAATTCCACCCCTCAAAAATTGTGGGGTTTTTTTTCTTCCTTGAGACGTGAACTAAACTAGCAGCCTCCACCAGATCCTGGGGTTGCTATCACTTTGATCCACCAGCTCTCAACCCGGGTCAGTCCCTTGCTGTCCCTGTGGCCTGACATACTATTGAAATTCAGTCTTCCTCCCAGGTATCTTGCTTAGCAAGGATTCTGGCTAGCACTGGCTGCCCTTCTGGTCCCAGGGAAGAGGTGGCTGCTCTCCATTTCATAGTCCTCCATTTGCACAACCATATGCTACCCTGTCACTCCATTCAATACGGACAGCTCAAGCACTGACTGGGAGGGGGGTCTGTAGTATTAACTCATGGGTGAGAAACAAAGCCAAGCCAACCATTCTTTGATTCTCATTCTTATAAAGCTGAAGATGTATAGGACCAAAATATCAAAAACGAAAAACAAAAATGTTTCCCCACGGGATCTCTGACTCCAGGCCCCCCCTCAGGAGCATTGCACTTCTCACACCATGGACAGGCTTGTCACAGGACTTCCTTTAGAAATATGAGAGAATAGAAGCCATAAAAGCCATCACATGGTTCTCCCATTGCTTCGTTACTTCCTCTGCCCGAAGACTACCAACGAACTAGACCAGGAATGAAGCAGATCAAGTGTCCTGCAATGGACTCTTAGAAAACAAACAAGCAGCCAAAACCGGTTTGGCTCGGTGGATAGAGCGTCGGCCTGCAGACTGAAAGGTACCAGGTTCGATTCCGGTCAAGGGCATGTAGGTCAAGGGCATGTATCTTGGTTGCAGGCACATCCCCAGTGGGGGGCGTGCAGGAGGCGGCTGATTGATGTCTATCTCATCGATGTTTCTTTCTATCCCACTCCCTTCCTCTCTGTAAAAAAAATCAATAAAATATATTAAAAAAAAAAAACACTGTTAGACCACTAAATTTTGGGGGTCATTTGTTACCACAGCATAACCCAGCCAATGCTGCCTGCTACACCTTGCATCTTCCTAACATTTGAGGAGCCAGTCTGATATAGTGGGCTAGCTGCATGACCTTAAGCAAATTACCTGATCTCACTGTGCTTCATCTATAACACTGAAATGATACATATTTTGTAAGGTAATTGTGATACATAAGTGAGTAAAAGCTTATAAACACAGAAACACTGGTACATAATACATGCTTAATAAACATTGGCTACTACGTAACATTGTTGCTATTATGATGATGATTATCATTATTATTGTTATTGCAATATACATGGGTTTTTATCCTAATTCAATATTTCTTGCCTCCAGCAGTGCCTGGTTCATAGGATGCTCTATCAGCAACTATTTCCCAAATGCCTTTCATTGGTCAGTCATTTCCATTTTGTTTAGTTCCCTCATGAACAATTCAATTAATTTTCTTTTACCGTCAATTTTCTTCCCTCCCCTGCCCCCCATTTCTTTTAAACTGACAAAGATTTTATACCGTAATGTAAATATAATCCAGGAGCACTGTCTCTCTCCATCAGAGAGGGTAGCATCCTGTAAAATTATATATATATATATATATATATATATATATATATATAATCCAAATACCTTCAAAACATTCAGTTCCTCTTTGCTTCTTACCTGAATTTTGTCCTTTCATAGTTTTCTATCTGTTCTCTGCCCTCTACAGTACTCCAAATAAATCATTTTATGTACCAAAATCTCTGCAGTACAGGACATTCTAGGACGTATATGTTCGATTTATAAACACTTAGAAATACCTGAAATGGTCATACATTATGGAGCCAGAGCCTCGAGGAAAACTTTTTTTAGAAACCATTCTTCTCTACTGTCATGTTTTCAAGGATGGGAATCGTGTTCTTTTCTATTTCTCCTGCATGGAACAATTACATAAGAAGAAAGGAACAACCTTTGTTTCTCAGAAATCCTTGATGCTGTGTATGTCTTTAACTTCTTTACATCTTTCTGTTTTTCCCACACAAAGCATCTTTAATCATCCGTGACAGTGATTTTCAGTGCAGCCCATTTTCCTGGATTCTATAAACAAAAAGCACATGCTTTAAATTACCAAAATCTCACCTCATTTTTCACTGCAAGAAAATAAATAGGAAGTGTTTCCTCAAAATGGAAACGGTTCTTTTCTGTTCGGCTTTATAGCTGCTGATTTTCTAACTAGCCGCTTGGACTTGAGTTTCTTCCCCAATCCAGTATTTTCTTTATGTTGCTGCCCAAATCATCTTCTAAAAATTTAAATTTGGTCACTTCACTTCGTGGAGTAAAACTTATGGGGAACAGAAGACTTTTTTTTTTGCGGGGGGGGGGTAGGGACAGGGGGGAGAGGAGCTAGCAATCTGAATCTGAGCCAGTAACCTGCCTTCTAACACACACTCTTGTTAGCCGATAATTAACTCCATTTGTGAAAGGATGTAGGCAGCTAGAAGCCTGACTCTGTACCTAATCATTATCCCTAATGCACATTCCGGTTAGCCTATAGTCTAGTCACTGCCCCTTCCTTGCCAAACCTATTTACCTAAATACTCCCATTTTACAGAGGCCATAAACCATGAACCACACACCACCCCCAGAGGGGGTTATCTGGTGCCAGACCAGGCCCCCATCCCAAAATATGGGGCTTTTTGCAAATCCTGAGAAAGGTCCGGAAGTCTGGTCCATATATGGAGGACAAAGAAACCAAAGGGTATAAAAAGAAAGCCTCCTTCACATTGGCTTGCTCAGGATTTGGAAAGAGGCTCCCCTGAGTCCCGGTACTCGTACATCTGGAAATAAATGGGTGTTTTCCTGTATCTCCGAATACTCCGTGTTGTTTCGGTCAGCTGATAAATTCTGTAACAAAACTTCCGGATGATCTCCAACCACAGTAGAATTAAGGCAAATTATTTTTTCGTGTGACCCTGCTCACTAACCGTCCTCCCTAAAACCCGCCTCCCTCCACCCCCTTTGCCCTGTGAGGGCATTTTCTTCTCCACCTATCTTGTCTACTCGCTAACTCCTTCCCATTGTCCTTCACCTCCTAGAATGATAAATGTGGACATTCTGTACATTTATGTCCTCGACCCTCTACCCATTCTTTTCTATATGATCCTCACAGAGACTTCAACTTTTCCCAAGTTATCACCAAGAACTACCCAAAACCCGAATGAAAGCAACATTGCCCAGTAGAAATATAATGAAAGCCACAAATACAAGCCATGTGTGTAATGCTAAATTTTCTAGTTGCTGTATTTAAAATGAAGAATCCGATGAAGTTAATATGAACAATATAATGCTAACCCCAAGATAGCCAAAATATTATGATTTCGACATAGGACCCATATTTTTAAGGTGAGATTTATATCGTTGCATGCATTAAAGATTTCTCTGGCCGAAACCGGTTTGACTCAGTGGATAGAGCGTCGGCCTGCAGACTGAAGGGTCCCAGGTTCCATTCCGGTCAAGGGAATGTATCCTGATTGCGGGCACATCCCCAGTGGACATGCAGAAGGTGGCTGATCGATGTCTCTCTCTCATCGATGTTTCTAACTCTCTATCCTTCTCCCTTCCTCTCTGTAAAAAATCAATAAAATATATTTTGTTTTAAAATGATTTCTTTGGAATCTGGCCTCGAAAACACCTTTGGATCCTATCTTTCCTATTTGTCTACCCATAATCAGACTCCCGAAGAGGGCTATCAGCGGCATTAGCTAAGAGGCACTGCACCCTGATATCTTATGTGGGCAGATCAATAGGTGGTCATGAAGGTAATAAACTGGCCATGGTTAATTTAAAGACTTGAAGTTGTCAGAACTTCCCAGACCATAGGATTCCTGACTCACATTCATATGTTCATTCAGACTCGTTTCCTCAGAGGCCCTAACCCACTTCCATGCAAACCCGAGCAGGCAGGTTGACACAGAAGCTAAAAAATGGCCCCAGATTGCTGCACAGGAGACCCAGTCGCCTTCCAGACACTCTTTTGGCCCTGATGCAAATTCTGGTATCTGCATCCCGCCATCTTCAGTTCTATAAAGATTGGAGCTGCTTGAAAAGTGTTGGTGTTTCACCCAGAAAGGTTATGGCAAGATCCTGTACTGTATGTCACTCAAGCAAGGGACCACACCCTTCAGCCATTCCCTGTAAACCAGTGGTTCTCAATCTTCCTAACGCCACGACCCTTTAAGACAGCTCCTCATGCGGTGGTGACCCCCAACCATAAAATTATTTTCATTGCTACTTCATAGCTGTAATTTTGCTACTGTTATGAACTGTAATGTAAATATCTGATAGGCAGGATGTATTTTCGTTGTTACAAATTGAACATAATTAAAGCATAGGGATTAATCACAAAAATAATATGTAATTATATATTGTGAAATATTTATTTCTAATTACAAATAAATGAAATTTTGTCTTGAATCGTGGTGAGGCCTGGGTAACAGTCTTCATATGACAACAGTAAACTACAATGCTACACTTTGCTACACCGAGGAGCGGTGTGTTGGTTCCTAAGACCATGGGAAATAGGTGTTTTCCAATAGTCTTAGGCGACCCCTGTGAAAGGGTCATTTGACCCCTAAAGGGGTCTCAACCCACAGGTTGAGAACCGCTGCTGTAAACCCTCCTCTGCTCTACATCTTAACCAAAATCATGTTTATTGCTTCCTGAACTGCTCACCAACCAGAGTCAAACTTCCCTGGCTATGTCTTCACCTCTCCTCACCCGTGTAGCCAGAATCAAATCTGAGAGGACACTCCAGGTGTACAGTTGCCCGTGTTATACATCAAAATAATGTTTACTCTTCACACCTCCTCAGAAAGAAAGAACCCACGCTGTCACAGTTGGGCTTTGTCAATAAGCCCCCTTCCAGTGAGGAAGCTAGGGAAATTCCTGGACGAGTGGAATAAGAGAAAGTGAAACAAAATGGTTAGACAAGGCCAGACAATGTGGGCAATTTAAGCCAGCTAATGCATAGCAAGGTTTTATCTTCCCTAACCAAGGATGTTTAGGAACAAGTGGCTTACACATTCCCCCGCCTGACTCAGTCCCTCTGTGATAACGTGTTTTTTAAAAAAAATAAAACTAACCAGCTGAAACCGGTTTGGCTCAGTGGATAGAGCGTCAGCCTGCGGACTGAAAGGTCCCAGGTTCAATTCCAGTCAAGGGCACGTACATTGGTTGTGGGCACATACCCAGAAGGGGGTGTGCAGGAGGCAGCTGATCGATGTCTCTCTCATTGATGTTTCTAACTTTCTATCTCTCTCCCTTCCTCTCTGTGAAAAATCAATAAAACATATTTTTTAAAAATCTTAAAAATAAATAAATAAATAAATAAATAAATAAATAAATAAATAAAAATAAAACTAACCAGAAAATAACCCTGGCCCCACTATACACGCATTTTGATGAATCGACATATTGAAGGACACTTCTGAAAATTGAGTGAAGATTCTGCTGAGACCCTCCGCTGAGACCTCCCCTCGGATTCCTACAGCCAATTATGTTTTTCCCAAGTTAGACTGCCTGGCACCTTCCCTGTCACTCCAGCTTCACTGCACATGCGTCCATCCATTTCCCCTTTGTTGGACCCCCTCCCCGGCGATCTGCAGAGAATGGACCAGTGGTTCCCTGGGGAGAGTAAAGTTGCAGCTTCCTGGTGAAGCTACCCAGTTGGCCACGCTTATTATACTGTTTGGCCTCTCTTTTGCTCCTTCCCTATTCCTAATAATAAAGGTCATTTCTAAATCTTGGCTATTGTAAATAATGCTGCAATCTTAAAAGGTTTTAAGTATATAATAAAATCCAGCACTAAAAGAGGTGGAGCTGCCGGAACCAGTTTGGCTCAGTGGATAGAGCATCGGCCTGTGGTCTGAAGGGTCCCAGGTTCAATTCTGGTCAGGGACATGTACCTTGTGGGCACATCCCCAGTAGGAAGTGTGCAGGAGGCAGCTGATTGATATTTCTCGCTCATCGATGTTTCTGGCTCTCTATCTCTCTTCCTTCCTCTCTGTAAAAAAATCAATAAAATATATTTTTAAAAAAGGAGGGGTGGAGCAAGTTGATGGGCAAGGAGGATGATATGTGGGAGTTTGGAATAAAAAAAAAAACACTAACAATTAACAATGGTTTACTTTGATTGAGCAAAACTCTGGAGAATGTTGCTTTCTTTTGACTTTTCCAACTTTCCCATAATGAGAAGTTGTTACCTTTATTATGGCGGTGGGGGCAGCAAGTCCTCCAAACCATTTAATTGTCAAAATAGCCAGTGGATACAGGGTAATGGGGGAAGGCGGGGGGAGGGGGGAGGGGGGACAGATGAGGGCATGTCCTGGGCGCTGGGGAGGGCGGAAAAATAATAATAAATAAATAAATAAATAAATAAAATTAAAATTAAAAAAAATTTTTAAAGAAATAAAAAAAATAGTACTTAACATGTAAAAGAAAGAAGCCGAGGGGAGAAGTGAACCTTGGGTAGCTGAGACACATACTTCTCTGAGCTGAGAGTAGGAAACAAACAGTGAAGCTGGGCTTAGACATCCCTGTGTTTCAAGTTAGAGTAGAAGACGGTAAGCTTCTCCAAGATGGAGAGTAAACAACAAGAATGGGGAAGAGGGGGGTTGCGGGGGGGAGAGGGAGGTTCCAGGATAAGGATTAGTTAGATATTCCCTCAGGGCATCCCAGGGGTTTTGAAAATGGAAGTGCCTTTCTCTACAGGACCACTTTTAAAAGAGACAAGTTTAACCTATCTTTCTTCCATGTGGGGGGCTTTCCAAGCTTTTCATATGAAAATTACAGCAAGTGGTCGCTGATGGAGAGTCCTATTAACACCCCCTTCCCACCCTGAGTCATTCAGGGATTCATCACACCCACAGACCTCCACTCCAGCATCATCCCCCATCACCCAATGGTTTGTGGACATGTGACGGCAGGTCTGCTGGATTCTCTCCTCTGCAACTGAGAGGAGGTGTCTCAGAAACCACACTCTGAAATCTAAGCAGAGCCTGTGCTACTGCCTGCGGCCTCAAGGCCGGGGAGCCAGTTCTTGGGGATCACAGAATTAGTCAACAGGAACTTGACTGTGTTGGGGGAGTCTTCCAGGCCACATCTTATCTCTCGATTCCACAGAGGCAATATGAGAAATAAGCAAAGCCTCCACAAGTACTGCTGTGAAGTCCAAAGGAAAATCATAAATGTTGTAGAAAGTGCAAGCCCAGTGCCATTTCACATGCCAGGAATATTAAACCTTTCCAGTCAATGCAATCACTTGGTTCTAGTCTATTCCATTTGAATCGATTAGTGCCCCTAAAGAGATGATCTGAATAGGAATACATTCTTCATTATAATACACAAGAGGCAGAGAAGAAATGGTTTCTTTTTAGAACTTTAGAAACCTGCAACAATCCTATCTAATAAAAGAGTAATATGCAAATTGACTGTGTCTGCACCACTCCCACAAGCCACATTCACCAGCCAATCAGGAGCGAGTATGCAAATTAACCCAACCAAGATGGCTGTGGCTACAGAGAGAGCAGGAGGCTTGGGTTTTCCTGGCAATGGAGGAAGCCAAGCTTTCCACCTGGCTTGCCTTGGCCTTCACTTAAGGCTACAAAGTTTCAATTACAGAAGATAAATAAATCACAACAAAAATGGTGGCAGCCACGGAGCTAGAGAGAGCAAGAGGCTTGAGTTGCCCCCAGTGATGGAGGAAGCCAAGTTTCCGTAGCCCTGGCCTGCCTTGGCCTCTGCTTGGGTTGCTGGGGGGTGTGGCTGGCCTTCAAACCACCACAGGTCCCTCATGCAGGTCACCCCACACCCCAAGAGAACCCCCACCCTGATCCGGGACACCCTTCAGGGCAAACCTGCTGGTCCCTACCCATGCACCAGGCCTCTATCCTATCTAATAAAAGAATAATATGCATATTGACTGTCACTGGAACATACAAGATGGCTTCCCCCATGTGGTCAAAGATGATTACTCCCATGTGGACACAAGATGATCACACAAGATGGCCAGCAAGGGAGGGTAGTTGAAGGGACCAGGTCTGCAAGGGAGGGGAGTTGAAAGAGGATAGGCCTGCAAGGGAGGACAGTTGGGGGTGACCAACTGCAGGGGAAAGCAGTTAGGGGCAAACAGGCTGGCAGGGGAGCAGTTAGGCATCAGGATGGCAGGAGAGTGGTTAGGGGGTGATCAGGCTGGCAGGCAGAAGCAGTTAGGAGCAATCAGGAAGGCAGGCAGGTGAACAGTTGAGAGTCAGCAGTCCTGAATTATGAGAGGGATATCCCAGATTGAAAAGGGTGCAGACTGGGCTGATGGATACCCCACCCCGTGCATGAATTTTGTGCACCAGGCCTCTAGTACCTCTATAATATGCACCTATTTTAGAAAATGTTTATACCTAAAACTCTCCAGTGGAAGATCATCTGATCTATGTTATTACTTATATTTGAAATATCTGATTGTTTATGCAATGTAATATTTTCATAGTCTTACTTAGAATGTGTTCCATTTTTTTTAAAAAAAGGTTCAGATTCTGAATTTAAGCTTAATTATTTTATAATTATATAAAATATTCTAAGTGCATTTTAATGTGATATCTGATTTCATATAATAATTTTTATTATATACCAATTGAATCTTAACTAATTTTAGGAGGAATGATCTATCTATAATCCTGCCTTCAAAATAAAATTCAGCCCAGCCAGCATAGCTCAGTGGTTGAGTGTCAACCCATGAACCAGGAGGTCACAGTTCAATTCCAGGTCAGGGTACATGTCAGGTTGTGGGGTTAATCCCCAGTGTGGGGTGTGCAGGAGGCAGCCGATCAGTGATTCTCATCATTGATGTTTCTATCTCTCCTTCCCTCTCCAAAATCAAAAAATATATATTTTAAAAATAATAACCTATAATAATAAAAGCATGCTATGCTAATTAGACCAGATGTCCTTCTGGATGAAGCTGGGGCTGAGAGGGAAGCCCGAGTACAGGGTGCCTGCTGGCAGTTGGAGAAAAGACATGGTGAGCATTGGCATCAGGCAGCAGAGTGCAGAACATGGTGGCCATTGGCCACGGTGGGATGGTGGAGCGGGTGAGCAGGGGTGCCTCTGGTGGTTACTGAAAATTTTTTGCTCCTGTGTGCCACAGTCTCACCAGGTGCTCGCACCCATTGCCAGCACCAAGCGTTGGCACTGTCAGTGGGTGTAAGTGGCAGCTGCAGGTCCCAATTGCCCCTTAGGGCTTCTCCACCTCCCCCTGCTCTCAGGGCTTCATGACCTCCCCTTGCTCCTGAAGGGCGATCAGGGCTGGCACCTGCTGCCACTGCCCAGCACTGGCCTGGATCACTCAACACCATCAGTGAGTGAGAGCGATGGGTGCTGGCCCTGATCACCTCTTAGTACTTCTTCATCCCCCCTGCTCCTGAGAGGCAATTGGGGCAGCAGCCGCCACTCACACCCTCTGCTGGCACTGCCCCTATCGCTCCACACCATCAGAGAATATAAGTGAGGCCAGCACTGTCAGTGAATGAGAACAGCAGCAGCAGGAGCAGGGCTGCTGGCAAACAGGGGACCAGAGGCTGTGGTGGGAGGGGTCGAGTGGGTGCAGAATATGGGCTGAGACCTCCCCTCCTCTCCCCGCCCCCCCGTGCCCACTGCAGCCTCACAACTTCCTTTCAAGGTGCACAAATTCATGCACTGGGCCCCTAGTAATTAATAAACAAAAAAAAAATTTAATTTTTAACAATGTTTTGTCCACTAATTTCAATGTGTCCCTGTTAATTGAGGGAAGGCCATTCAGAGCATAAGTGAAAGAGCATATGAGTTAACACAAAGTCTCATGCAAGGCATGATTCAGTGGAGGTCACAGTTATTTTCTCTAATGCTGAGGTGTAGTCTAAGGATGAACAGTGCCAAACCCCAGAGCCACAGACCCCGGGCTTGAAGGAAGAGGCCACGTGGGAACCTTGAATTTAGCAGTAAGAACAGAAAGCAAGGGACCAGAGGGTTAGAGAGAACAAGCAGGTTTGGCCAACATTTGCTTCTAAAGGTAACCTCTGGTGAAATCTGATTGCATGTGAAAATGATAGGTGATTAGAATCGGGATGCATGAAATTTACTTTATGCTCATCTTCCTATGTATAATAGTAACTATATTTCTTGCTCTTTCTCTCTAAAAAAGAACAAGGGACCTCTCTTTTATGAACCTGCTTAAAAATATATATAAAAATCCAAAGGCAGCTTTCTTGGTGTGAGATTTGCTTTATGGCCATTGACTAGAGATGATCACCAGTGGAAATTCTGCACACAATAGCCAGTGGGACCTGGCTATTGGGGACATATGTGATCTCCAATAAATATTCCCTTCCATCATACTAGTAGCCTTGTGCACAGATCCATGTGCCAGTAGATTGCTGCCTTCCTCCTGTAGCTCCCTTGCCCCACCCACCCCCCATAGCTTGCTGCTCTGCCCTCTCCTATAGCTCTCCGCCTCCCCCTTGTAGTTGCTGCCTCACCTTCCTGCAGATCCATGATCTGGTCCTTACACAGTAAGTCATTACACCTCATGGCGTGATGGATAATTAGCATATTCCTCTCTTATTATATAGGATAGTCCGCAAAAAAGTTGATAAATTTAAGAAAATTGACATATTTACTCTTTCTTAGGACTGTTTTGATATTTGAATATCTTAATTTCCATTAAATATTCTAAAGCAGGATGCCAGGCAATAACTTTTATGAGTACTTAGAATTTTGAGGAAAACTTAAATCCCAGAGCTGAGAGGGAGTGACAGGCTCTCCAGAGAGTTCCAGAAAATACAAGTTCCAAAGACACATTGTGATTTATAATATGATTTTTCACAGAGTTCCGTGTTCTATTATTTCAACAATAAAAAAATGGGATGGTAGTGAGTTTTATGTCTCAACTTGACTGAGCCAGCTGGGTGCCCAGATATTTGGTGTCACATTATTCTGGGTGCCTGTGAGGTGTGTCTTGATGAGATTAACACTGGGTTCAGTAAACGAAGGACAGAAAATGGTCCTCCCTGATATAGAGGGGCCACGTCCAATCAGTTGAAGGTCTGAATAGAACAAAACGGCTGGCTCTGGCATGAGTGAGAGAGAACTCCTGCCTCTTTGCCTTGAGCCAGAACATCGGTCTTTTCCTGCCTTCGGACTCCAACTAAAACATCAGCCCCTTGTGGGTCTCGAGCCTGCCAACTGCTGACCTTGGGACTGCTCATTCTCCACAACTGCATGAGCCAATTCTTTATAATAAACAAGCAAGCAACAGATTGGTTCTGCTTCTCTGGAGAACCCTCAGACACACTAGGACTCCCACCACTTTGACGGGCATATTGAGCATCGGAATTGGCCAGGCAGGGTGATGTAGCCCAGTGCCTGACCTGTGCCAGCATTCAACCTATTCCTTGAATACATGGGAATGGGAATGGATGAATAAACAAACATTTGGATGTATGCAGAAGCGAATGATTGAATGCTCAAATGATAGAGTGGTTTCTAAGAATAAAACTGTGTGGTTCTTCCATCAAAACGGAGAGTTTTTCCAAAGCACATTCACAGCTGGCGAGCTGCTTTGATGCACAAAATAAAGCCGTGCCAATTGACCCAGAGAGGTTTCTGGACACGGGAGGCTGACTGTGCCCATGTGGACTCAATATCCAGTTGAAAAATGGACCCGTGTAGAATATCCTCCAGCGTGGCTGTGCCAGGTAAGAGTGGCCAGTCTGTTCCCATAAATGAATGAGCCTCAAGGGCAATATCATTCAAAGCCTTGGTGGGCAATTCACATGGTCTCTACTTGGCTGAGAACAGAGCTGACTCACTGAGTTGTCTTGCAATCTCTCCTCCTCTCTTAAAATCTAAGAGCAGAAACAAAAAATGGGAAATACGTGCACAAATCTGAAAATTTTTCCTCTCCATTATATAGAAACCTGGGGGGAAGAAGGGGAAATGAGATTCATTGTTTGAAAAATAAAATTTTAAATCAGGTAGCAAGACATACCCCTTTTACTTTAAACTCTATTAGGAGTCTAGATAGCCTGGACAGTGTAGCTCAGTGGTTGAGCATCAACCTATGAACCTGAAGGTCAAGGTTTGATTCCCAGTCAAGGCACATGCACAGGTTGTGGGCTGGATCCCCAGTGGAGGGGGGCAGAGGGGTGCAGGAGGCAGCCTATCAATGATTCACCCTCATCATTGATATTTCTAACTCTCCCTTCCTCTCTGAAATCAATACAAATATTTTAAAAAAAAATAAGGACTCTTTAAAAAAAAAAGAAGAATCTAGATACATTAAAGGGTATTAGAAATGGGCATTTTTAAGTAATTCACCTAAGAATGATTAAGCTCTAAATCTATATCAGCTGATTTCCTATTTCTTTCCTCAACCAATCTTTAAGAAAGTTATTATTGTCTCCAGAATGAAACCGATATTCAAACATATTTAGTCATTTAACCTCCATCCACACTTACTGGGTATCAGGGTCCAAATTCATCCCTGTCTCTTTGACCCCTGAAAGGTCAACTCTATCATTCTGGCTGTAAAGATAACTGGCTCTCAACAGAATTGTCTGGGAAGACCTGTAGTTAGCTGTTTTGTGAGGTCCTGACCCACAGGTAGCAATGATTTTCGTCATTACAGATGTTACTGCAGCTATTTAATCAACTCACACCTGTTGACAGACATTCCAGGTTCATCAGCTTGGAAAGTCTGTGCCTCCTGGAATTTTCTCGTACTTCTGATGAAAGCACTGACATCTGGCACCCCCGTGTGCTGTCCTAGGTGAGTCCTAATTGCAGGACTAATAGAGGACACACTCAGGGGCAGAGGTGAAGAGGCCGCCTTCATTTTTATAGAGCCTGCGTCTGAGTCAGGAAGAAGACAAAACAGAACTCTCCTCCCCCCCCAAAAAAAAAAAACATGAAATGCTAACCTTTGAAAATGTTTATCTGCTTGAATCAATCCGCTCCATTCAAATGGTGGTGTGCGGGCAGTCACACCACTCTATAACTTCTCCACTCCAGCAACAAAAGCAGACCTTCACAGGTCCCTGGGGTGACATGTATTGTGTGTGCGTGTAGACACATACACACACACACTCATGCACTCATTGCCCAATTTTTTCATTATTTCATTGTCTATGTGTGGGCTCTCCAACTTGAGGACACTTTCAGGAATGTCAGTTAGCGACTTCTGAGTCTTTGTTAGCAGAGCACAATGAGGAAACCACAGTTTCCTGCCCCTTGCACTTCACCATATGGTGCTGGTGCAACGAAGGCCAGATGGCCCCAGCACATCAATCGTTCAAGAGTAATATCGTGTACAGTGTGAGTACAAGTATATTTTAATCATATTCCCGCTGCCATCCTGGGTGTCAAGAAGACAAAACAGAACCCCCCAAAAAATGAATGCTAACCTTTGGAAATGTGTGTCTGCTCAAACCAATCCGCTCCATTCAAATGGTGCGGATTGATTCAAGCAGACACACATTTTCAAAGGTTGGCATTTCATATATATATATTTTGGTTCTGTTTTGTCTCCTTCAGCGGCCTTCGCATTGGTGCTCTTATGACCAGTACAGATCACAGCTCCTTTAAGAAAGTCTCCCAATGGATTGTGTGCTACTCTGAACGATGAATTCCTCTCCATAGCACTGGATATTTATGCCCAAAGCCTAGAACCAAATATTTACTTGGACATTTAGAAAAAGCAATATTGAATGCTCAGGCCACGAGGCATCATCTTACCAGTCCCCACTTACATTGCGCTGTGTCACTGCAAATGTTGACGCTACAACGTCAAATCCCATGGAAGTTAAACTAGCTGAATCTTGGGGTGGAGAGGATACCTATTAGAGAAACTAACTCGAGAATAAAAGCAAACACAAACCCATATAACACGCCTTACGTTAGAAAACCTGCTCTTAGATGGAACTCATCCTTATATTTTGTGGATTCTGCATAGCACAGATCAGGAATTTATTCCCAGAAGGCACAGACTAAAAGTGAAAATCCACCAACCTGTTCATTGATTTTTATATTAAATAGAAATTTAAGTAAAAATAGTATATGCTCTACTACTGACCACAGAACTGCAAAGAGTAATTTTTATGCCCTTGGGAAGTGATCAAGAAACCTTGGACCAAGAAAAAAGAAATCAGTATTGATTTTGCAGGCCTCTTCCAAGAGAAGAAAGTCTGGAGTGTCATAATCTCCTTTAAGAAATGAGCTTAAGACCCCTATAACTGTCTTAAAATGTCACCACTCCGATCTCAGAATTGTGATTGCCAGACACTAACATTTCGGCCAACTAATCTGAATTTTCATCAGTTGAGCTAAAGGAATTGGTACAGAATATTTTTTTTTCCAAATAACGTGCATGAAGAATACAGATGAATAAAAGTGTGCTGAAGTGTGTTGCTGAAGGACACTGGCCAAGTTGAAGTAACCAGTGTAGGGTCTTTATCAATTTCCAATTTGCACAGTAAACCATAAGATAAGGCAATGAATTGTCATTATTACAGGATGTTGAAATGTAAATGAATCTTTCCCTAAAGTTCCCACTTTCCTTTTCCCACCTGCTCACCCAATTTAGGCAAATAGTGTATTCTGAGTTATTTCCTGAAGATGTGGGTGTGACCGAGTGGGGTGGAAAACAGAAACTTCCTATAGGTTTATATTTTCCAAAATCCTAAACCCCTGAAAGGGCTGTTTTAAGGGCAAACATGAATCTGGGGAAAACCATCAAGATTTACACAGGGAGGGATTTCCCCTGCAGACGAGGGAAATAATCTGCAGGTTGGAGAAGAGCAGACAAAGCCTGGTGCTTTGAAGAAAACCAGTATTGACTGTGCTTTTTACATTAGAACTTCAATGAGGGGGCAAGATCCTGACATAGTTTAGGACACAGACAATAAATGTGGATATGTGATCCTCTGCTTAGTGATGAACTCACATAAAGTCATGGATATGCACTAGGAAAGTGGTCGGCAAACTGGGGCTCTCGAGCCACATGTGGCTCTTTGGCCCCTTGAGTGTGGCTCTTCCACAAAATACCACGTCCAGGGCGAGTCTATTTTGAAGAAGTGGAGAGAGAAGAAGTTTAAAAAATGTGACTCTCAGAAGAAATTTCTATCGTTGTACTTTGATATTTGGCTCTGTGGACTAGTGAGTTTGCCGACCACTGCACTAGGGGAAGTCTTTGGCAAAGAATAAAAAGATGCCCCAGTTCTGAAGCCTGGCATGCCAGTAGCAGAGAGACCTATTGGGCAGAAGCTGAGCTGGACAAGAATGAGAGTTGACTAGACCGTTTCCTGCATGGATCAGTGAGCAAGGACCACACGGAATCATGGCTGGGTCGGCAAATACCTGTGTGGACAGATCCCTCAAGGACAAGGTGGGTCATCAGACAAAGGCATCCTTTGGAGAAACCTATATTTTTCCTATATTCCTACTTTTCCCTAAATAGTAGTGCCCTTCCAGCAATATTTAATATTCTGGAAATTGATATTCCTTTTTTCCTCTTTTTCTATAGACACTTAACCTATCACTTGTCTTCCCTTTATAGCTAAGATTCTTTGGAGCATCTGTATTCTCTGTCTTCACTGTCTCACCTACTATTTGCTCCCCAGCGCACTGCAATGTGGCTTGCTCTCCCACTAAGCCACGAAGGGTCTCTTTGCAATGTCACCAATGAATAAATTATTGCTAAATATATTAAACACTTTTCGTTCTTTATCCAATTGTCCACTGTGGCACAAAGATACATCTAAATAGGAAGAAAGGAGATTGTCTGCTTGAGTAATTTTTCCCAAAGCAACACCTGAAAAGCATTTACTTTTGAGATAATACATTCCCATAACCAGGACAGTTAAAACTACCAGGTAAATGAGTGGAGGAAACAGTGTGGACAGCTAGGTGGCAAGTCACAGGCAGAAGAGAGTGGAGAGTTTGCTCCTTCCTGAACAGCTGAGCTCCCAATTATCAATGACGGCAGCAACCCAGGATGCTCTCCACTGGAATCCTCTTCTTCAACATGCTCTTCCCTATGACTTTGGGACACTTCTCGACCCCAAGCTCTCCCCATGTACCACTTCCATTGTCTGGACTGCTGTCGCCCTGGCTAATTTCTACTCATGCTTCAGTCTTTGCGTAAACATCTCTTCCTCCTGGAGGCCTTCCATGATTCTCCGGGATTCATTCTATTTCCCTGGCTCTAGAAACTTGACCACCTCTCCATCACACTCCTCACCGTCGTGGTCATTACTCACTGAGTGTCTGTCTTTCCTAAACTGTGATCTTCAGGCGGACAGATGACCCGGTTCGCTGACATAGGCCAGGGCTCACACCTGGCACACTGTAAGTGCTTGATAACTATTCCCTGAATCGAAATTGTCTTAGATCAGGTTTCCCATCCCATTTCAGAGGGGCATTTGTAACACAGGGAGCACTGTGGAAGGGGGTTATGATGAAGATGAAGTGTCTAGAAGAGCTGCCAAAATGGGCCTGGGAAAGAGCCTGGCGATATTGAACTTATAGAACAAGAACACACTCAAAGCCCAACCTTTGTTAGAGATCCAGGCCTGCTCCCTAGGAACAAGCTAGAATATGGAGGGGAAATTCAGTGCAGAAATGAGGAAAGACTTTCCAGCAACTGGCACTAGCAAAAAAATAAAAATAAAAATAAAAGAGTGGCATATGCCAAAGTGGGAGCAACTCTCTGCCCCTGCTCGAGCTTAGACATTTATGATCTTGGAAGGGAAGTTTTTACTGGACAGGATCTTTCCACACTCTCAAGTTTGCTTTCTAGGCGAAGAAAAATTAATACAGCATCCCTCTTTCCTTTGAGCCATCCAGCTTTAAAGAGGAACGATTGCATAAGGAAGAGAGAAGGTAGACATAAACTTCTAGAAAAGAACTGTGTTTACCACACACTCTGGTTATGACTCTTTTGCTCCTAGGTATATTGGACTTGTTCTAATGTTATTTTCATGCTTAATTTACTTTTTGTTGAGGTTTGTGCGGTGGATTGGTTGATTGATTTGTTTTTTAGGATCTACAAATGTGTTTTCCATGCCAACAACGTACTGCACTTTTGCTCTTTCTTCTGAATTTGTAGCCCAAGTTTATGGTCCAACTAGGAGCTCAACAAACAGGAAAATAAGGATTGCTTATTGTTGGTGTTTAATCTAATTTTTCAAAAATTCAATAAACACTTCTACAGATGCTCACAATTTCCAGTCAGTACACATCCCTTGAGACATGGCTGGTAGCAAGTAGTAGCCTGTCAGACAGTTTAGAGGAGGGAAATTATTTTTGAAAGAAAACCAGGAAGCCATAATATTAGTTTAATTGATATTAGGGTTCTAGGGTTAAACACACTTTCTTCATTAGTGACCATTCCATTTCTTGCTTTTTTTTTTTTTTTTTTTTTTTGGTCTGGCCTTTCTTGACTTTCAGTGCCAGGAAAGAAACAGTAATGATGGTGAATGTTGAGGCATTTGGAATGAAAGTAATTATACAAGTAGTTTTCTAACAAAACAGAGATAAGTATTTAAATTGGGATTTTTTTTCACTTATTCTATTATTCCCAATACTTTTTAGTCTTTCTTTACGATATAGCACATACCCAATAGTGTTTCTTTCACAAAGAGAACCAAAACTTTTTTCTTTTCTAAAAATAGTTATTTTGTAAAATTCAAATAAACTCATTTAAGATGAAATCATCACATGGTGTTTTTGACTTGGACAAATATACAGCACGTCAAATGAGAGCATAATTGAGATTATTTTTATCCCTTTTGGTACTCATTCTCACACCCTTATAGCTAACATTTTAAAAATTAGAAAAAGACTTTTGGGGGGAGAGGAAATTGATTTTCATGTATGGAAACAAAAGTATTAATAGATATTTTCACTATGAAGAGAATGGTTTCAAATTTTAAATATGCCTATCTTGGCATTTTCCCTCTGGCTTCTCTGTTTATCATTATTTTATAGCAAAATGTTTGACTATATTTAATTTACACTCCTTCAAAACTTTTTTGATTAAATATTATTACAAATAGCTTTATTAATCCTACTGAATCCTTTTTAGCAACAGTATGATCATCTTGAAAACTAGATGAGGGAAAACACCAAAGTCAAACCTAAACATTAAATTGTGTTAAAAGTCATAAGTTGCTTATTTGTAAACCTCTAACGTTTTTTTTTTAATTTTTATAAGGGAAAGGAACATATGTTTGGAAGCATAGAACCTATTCATGTGTCTAGAAAATAAAAGCATAGCCATAGACTTTTTCAATTAGCCGGAAATATACTATCCCACCAATCCCTTCCTCCTTAATATCCCCTTATAGCCACTTTTCTACCTTGCATTATTTTAAGCTAGAGTTTATGTTTTAAGTATAGATATGTGCTTTGCATTTAACAAGCACTTTCATTTTCTCTTCCCTTAACCACCTCTCTTTTTCCCTTCTCCCTCTCTCTCTCTCTAACTCTCCTTCCCTCCCTCATTCATTATTACACACCCATATACTACACACAAGCTTCTAGAGTCCTAGAGTCAATGGCCCATGAAACATTTATTCTTGGTCACTTCCCTTTCTCACTTTTTAGATAAGAAATAAAATAGTGTCTGTTGCTACATAAGGAAGTCCATGGAAATTTGAAGTAAATTTTTAGATGGCTATCTATAGCATATGGTCTTTTTAAGTATTAAGAAAATTGAAGGGGGTATCAATTTTGTACTCTTACTCAAATGTTACCTTTATTATACAAAGGGCCACATATGAATAGTAAGCAATACTTGTAGTCTTTCTTCTCAGGTATATTAAAGATATATTTCATTGTGGAGCACCAGGAGAAGAAAATGGGTATTTTCCAGATGTTGACCCAAAATCAAATTTCTGTTTCCAGAGAATTATTTTATATTTGTTCCTAAAGCAATAAGAGTTTCTCACGTTCAAATGATGTCCAGCGGAGGGAAAAAAAAAAAAAAAGGAAGAAGAAAAGAGTGTAATTGGTAGGAAGAACAAATTTTTTTTTCCAAATCTTTACTGGGTTCTCGCATTTCCACCTAGAAAGTCACTGAAGCAACAAGATTTCAAACAAGGAAATTCTTTTCTGATCATAATTTTTATGGGGTCAGAGGAGCCGAGAAGGCATGGCCTGGGGACACACCCTAGGAGGTTCCCATTCACAGTAGTAGCCAATTTCCTCCTTCTGCAGAAAGCTGGCAACTCCTTATGGAAATAACTTGGACTGTATGTGTCATTTGAAAATGCCATGCAAATATAACAATAAAAAAGAGAAGATAAAACATAGAGGAAAGTACAACTGGAATAAAGTTAACTTCTGAAAAAGAATGGACCTGTCTATGAATTCACTTCTTTTGTAATTATTTAAAAACTAGTGGCCCGGTGCACGGATTCGTGCACATTGAAAGGAAATTAATTAAAAGGTGGCCAGCAGGGCAGGACTAGGCTAGATGGGCTGGACATGCCCTGGAGCCAACCTCCCACAGTCCCTCCCTGGCTGGCTGCAGCTGGGGCAGCACTGTCTGTGGTCACCACAGCTCGGCAGTAAACCAGATTCAAGGTGACAGTGCCCCAGCCACAGCATAACCCACAACCAAAGGTGGAATCACAAGGCCCTGTGAGGAATCGTGCTCCCTCTTCTCCAGTTCTGGGGTGCTTTATTGGAGAACCTCCACTGCCAAGTCACCACAGCTCAGCAGCTCCTGCATTGAAGGTCTGTCCCCTGATGGTCAGTGCGTGTCATACCTAGCAGCTAGTGGGCCAGTTAGAAGGTCACTCTGCCTTTTATATATATAGATTATCCCATGAATTGAAAGGGACAAGTACAGGTGAGTCATTAAAGTAGGGGAAAATATTAAAACAAGGTTATACCTACATTCTTCTGTCTCTCGTCTTCCATATCTCAGTTACCACCTACACATATATCACAAAACCATGAAGCATAGCCTGAACAGGAGGCTCCAAACCCACACAACTGGAGCTCATAGCAGTCATCATCCCCTTGTCCAGAACTTGGACTATTCACAGATAGGCGTCAGGCTTTCCAAGTTCTGCCTCTAAGTATTGAATTCCTTGCTATTTCGAGTAGAGGTGACAAAAGAAATAGGATAGGTTCAAGAGCCAGAAACATATTTTCCCAATTCTGCATTCCCCAAAGTATAAACTCACATCCTATAATTCTTGCAAATGGCTCTCATTTTGGAATAAAGCCTGGAAGAGCATAAATGAGAAGAACTTAGCAAGAGTAAGATTGGAACTTCATCACAGGCTTTACCTGAGTCACCAATCATTAGAACTTTACCACATTGTTGTAGGCAACACATATCTGTTTGATGGAATAAAGAAGTGAATAAATGAAACCACAGTAGCAAAACATCAAATACAGTTGATCCCTGAGGCCAGAAATATACAACCTTAGAGACATAATTCTTTGGGGTAAACTACAATGAAATAGTGGTGCCATCCAATTGTCTCAGTTATAATTCACCTACATATGACCCTCATCTCTCAGCTGGCAGAATTCCTGCAAGACTTGATCAGGGTTTTTTCGTCTTTCTGAATTCAAATTTTTCTTATTATTAAATAATGTCTTGTATGTCCTAATCAAAAGTCCCCTTGGAGTTATAATAGACAAAAATGAGGTGCAAAAATAAAAAGTCATTTGCAAGGTCGCTGCAATGACTCAGCTCCTGAAAAGAATTCAAATTGAGCTTTCAGTATTCCTCCATATAGCCCCAAATAGTATCATAATTATTATTTGGCACCACCCAGAGGCCTTCCAAGTGACCCTGTCAAGAATAGAATGTTAGTCATTTCTCAACTAGACAATATAGGAACAAGTCTATGTACTTTCTAAGATTAACATGGTACACTAAGTAGGAATAAAGGAAATGGCCCCTCTGTTCCAATCAATGTAAAATCGCTTTCCTTTTATGAGCTTTGTATCAAAAAGTCTGGTTTGTCAATTTTTTTACTGTACCTACAATTTATCTGAGACTTTGTTCAAGTCTTTTCAACTAAAAAACATGAAAATTTTGGAAAGCTTTGCTCAATATCACACAAAATATTTCTTCAACATAGAATTTTCCACCCATAGATTTTTTTATTCTAATTAACTGCACAAATCAAATTGTAGTGGATTTTAATGAAACTAATTATATTTAAAATTAATTGCATTCTCCAAATTGTGAGTCATAAAATGTTTGTTAAATATCCCATTTCAATGTCCCAGAAAAAAAGTCTACTCATTTCTTAACCAGGGTTATGAGGAAACATATTAATTTGATTAAATTCCAGTGTCAAGTAATTAACAAAAAAAGAAGAAAATATTTGTGTAGAGTGTTTGTTTTATATGACCTTTAATATTTAATAAACTTAAATCTCATATTCTAATTATCTCTCAATATTATGAAATGAACTTAACTTGACAATAAACACAAATCCCTACGAAAGTATTACATCCCTTTAGGGTATAAAACTATTTCTACTCTGACATTTACCTATGTTTTATTTTTCATCTACAATACTGACATTTTAAAAAGGGAGACACACAGTAATGCATTAGCAAGTATTTACGTTTCATACAAGAAATACCAATCTGAATTCTGTCCTCAAAGTACATATAAGCTACTAGACTAGAGAACAGTGTTTTCACACAGTTTAAGACAGATACAAATCTGAATGGCATAATCTACGAGAAACATTGGAAGAGAAAAGGTCTTTATTGGTTCAGAAACAGTAAAGCCCGAGAAAGGGATGAAGGTTGAGTTTACCTACTAAAGAATGAGAAGACAGCAGGGTTCTACTTGTTTGGAAAATGGAGGTTCCAAAATTCCTGCAAGAATTTATTAGTTTTATTTGTTTTTTTCTCAGAGCACAGTTGTGCATGTAATACTGAAAACTCAGCACAGATGTAGATGAAATACTTTTTATCATCAATTTTATGATAAAAATCCTAGGTAGATAACATTCTATGAAGAAATTAGTGTATAAAAGAAGAAAGAAAACTAAAAACTAGTCCTTGACAAACTCCAATGATTGGGACATGAGAGGAAATAAGAACCAGAGGGAAAAAGACTGAGGATTTTGTGGTGACACAAAAAGAACTTTTTCAAGGAAGGTTCTCAACAGACACATGCAGCTGTCTAACTCAGAAGGCTGAGAACTGCAAAAGGCTATTGATTTTCACTAGAAATGGGTCACCAATAAGCAATTTCAGAAGACTAAGATTCCATTTCAAAGGTTACAGACAAAACAGATTATGTAATAAGCATAGAGTATTTATTGAAAGAGTTGGCATGGAAAGGAAGGAAATAAATTCAAGGTTCATTAACCAGACAGCAGGATCCACAGAAAAAAAAGTTGATTTGTTTAAAGTAATTGAACTCTAGGCATGACTAATGGCAATAAAGATGGAAGGAAGGAAGGAAGGAAGGAAGGAAGGAAGGAAGGAAGGAAGGAAGGAAGGAAGGAAGTCAAATATCCTCAGGAGTGTGAGTTGTGATGAAGTGTGGGAGCAATGCCTGAAAAGCTTCAATCAAGAATGGACCCCAAAGCAGAGGAGAAATGGTTAACTTTAGAAATTAGAAAAGAAGGAATAGTAATGAACATTTATTGAGCCATGGTTATGTGCAAAGAACTGTTCTAAATGCTTAACGTACATTATTTCCTTAGATACTTGTAAAAAAAAAAAAAACCTTAAAAAGTAAATGGCATCATTCCCATTTGACCTATGAGGAAATTAAAACTACCAAAAAAAATTAATAACTTGTTCAAGATCACCCAGGAAGTATGAGACAGTGTTCAAACAAATGTATCTAACTTCTAGCTCAACCATTGAAGCTCTTTATTTCTGAGTAACTGCCCAGTGTCACAAAGCATGAAAGTATAATTCTCATTCAATGTGATTGGTAGAGTGATAGTCTTAAAACTGATCTACAGGTCCACATAATAAACTCACAACTTTTGATACTAAAAAGATAGTTCCTTCATATAATGTTTGTTGTAGAGAAATATTCAGAAAGAATGAGATAGAAAAGGATAATTTTTTTTTCAGTATAAGGCAAAATTTTTATTAAGGGAGCCAAAGAATTTGCCTTGGAAGGCAAAATTCTTTTTTCTTTTCTTTTCTTTTCTTTTCTTTTTTTTTTTAAATTATAGAGGCTGTGTTTATTAAAATACATTTCATTTTCAAAATTGAGCTATCAGCTGTTAAAATGGATATGTTTATTACACAGGTTTTTTTTAACTTGTATACATTTTTTTATTAATGTGTTACATGTACACATATCTTCCCATTGCCCCCCCCCACTCCCAGGCATACCCTAACCCCCCAGTGTCTTGTGTTCATTGGTTATGCTTATATGCATGCATACAAGTCGGAAAGGATAAATCCTTATTCCTGCCACAGTCTCTTTCTAAGAAGCAGTCATTTGGTTTCCATGAGTAGGGTGTGCAAACAGATAAATTATTTAGAAATTATTTAATTATAAGTTTCAGCAATTTTACTTCAAAAAGTGGAAAGAAATCCTTTTCTACCATGCTACCTCTTTGCGGACATAGGGAGTGATGTGCAAACCCCTAGCAAGGTCCTCTCTCCTGGCCATCTGACCACACCGAGCCTCACCTAGTTAGGAGAGTGAGGAACAGAAGTTGTTGTTAAACTGATGAACAAAAATAGATGCAGAGACACAGAATCACCAAACAGACCATCAAACATCAGAGGGAAGGCAGGAGGCAGGGTGGGGGTAAGAGGGGTAAGGGATCAAACAAAGAACTTGTGGGCATATAAGTAACCAATGGACACAGATAATGTGGGGTGAGGGGTGAAGGCCAAGGCTGGGGACAGGCTGGGAGAGGACAATGGGGAGAAAAGAGGACATATGCAATACTTTCAACAATAAAGATTATTTTTAGGTTGTAAATACACAAAAATAAACTCAAAATGGATAAAGGACTTAAATGTAAGATGGGAAACCATAAAATCTTAGAAGAAGCTATAGGCAGCAAAATAGCAGACATTTGTCGTAGCAATATCTTTACCTATACAGCTCCTACCTAGGGCAATGGAAACTAAGAAGAAAATAAACAAATGGGAACTACATCAAAATAAAAAGTTTCTGCACAGCAAAAGAAACCATCAACAAAACAACAAGAAAGCCCTGGCTGGTTTGGCGCAGTGGATAGAGCATCAGCTTGCGAACTGAAGGGTCCTGGGTTCAATTCCAGTCAAGAGCACATGACCAGGTTGGGGGCTCAATCCCCATTAGGGGGCATGCAGGAGGCAGCCAATCAATGATTCTCTCATCATTAATGTTTCTCTCCCTCCCTCCCTCTCCCTTCCTCTCTGAAATGGATAAAAATATAAATTTAAAAAACACACACACAAGAAAGCCCACTGCATGGGAAACATATTTGCCAATGTTATTTCTGATAAGGGCCTAATCTCCAATATCTATAGGGAACTCATATAACTTAACAAAAGGAAGATAAACAATCCAATCAAAAACTGGGCAAAGGACCTAAATAGGCACTTTTCTAAAGAGAACATACAGAAGGTCAAGAGACATATGCAAACATTCTCAAAGTCACTAATTATCTGAGAGATACAAATCAAAATGACAAGGAGGTACCACCTCACACCTGTCAGAATAGCTATCATCAAGTCAACAGACAACAAATACTGGCGAGAATGCAGAGAAAAAGGAACCCTCATGCACTGCTGGTGGGAATGCAGACTGGTGCAGCCACTGTGGAGAACAGTATGGAGTTTCCTCAAAAAACTAAAAATGGAGCTCCCATTTGACCCAGTGATCCCAATTCTAGGACTATATCCCAAGAAATCAGAAACACCAATAAGAAAGGATACATGTACCCCTATGATCATAGCAGCACAGTTCATCATAGCTAAGATTTGGAAACAGCCTAAGTGCCCATCAGCAGATGAGTGGATTAGAAAACTGTGATATATCTATACATGGAATGCTATGCTGTTGTAAAAAAGAAGGAATTCTTACCATTTACAGCAGCATGGATGGAACTAGAGAGCATTATGCTAAGAGAAATAAGCCAGTAAGAGAAAGATAAATATCACATGATCTTACTCATTTGTGAATATAATAAACAACATAAACTGATGAATAAAAATAGAACCAAAGTCACAGAAGCATCAAACAATGGTCTTAACCTATAAAGGAAGGCCGGAGAGGTGGGGGGAGGTGGTAAGAGTTCAACCAAAGACTCCTATGCATGCATATGAGCATAACCAAGGGCACAGACAGTAGGGGGATGAGTTGGCCAGGGCGAGGTCAATGGGGGCAAATGTAGACTTAAGTAATACTTTAAATAATAAAGAATTTTTTTAAAAGTTATTAAACTGAGATACATGTCCATCATCACCTTGATGCTAGATTTAAAGGATGTTATTCAATCTTTTCTCACTTCTCTCTAGAACTTAAAGCTGTTTTCCATCCTTCCACTTTTAGGAGTTCTCATCTCTCTCTGTTTAATTGACTATATAATCAACCCTGAATTACTTTCTACATGTTTTTTTCCTTTTTTTTACTTTTTATTGGCTCCTCTTTATCTACGCATCCTGCAAATGTTGGAGTTTACTCTACTCATCCTCTTCTTCCTCTTCCTTCACACGAGCACTGAAAGATTTCATCCTCTCTAATGAATTGAATTACTATCTTTGTGCCCATAAATTACAGAAGCATATCTTTAGCTTAGATCTCTCTGCTCACCTCTGAAGCCATTGTATAACTCTAAACCACCCCATCTGGGTATCCGGGAAAAGTACCCCATTATTTTCTCCTGTGTAGCCATTCCTTTTATGAAACAGTTAGTCAAGACAGAAAACTAGCAATCATTTTCAAGATTGTTTTTCTTTTTTATTCATCTCCTCTTTTTTAGGTTTAATTACTAAACTTAATAAATTTGATTCCCAAACCTCCCTCAAATTTTCTCTTCCTCTTCATCCACATTATCACTATCATATCTGGGGACTCATCTTCCCTTCCTTGGATGTAGTGTCTGAAATATGAAAAAAATGACATCATTTTATTCACTTTTCCTGAATAGTAACTGGTACACAGTAGGTATTTAAAGGGTATAGATATTTACTATGAGTGCCTCTTTTTGATAGTAGTGCTTAAGGAAGACTTGAAGAAATGGTGAGCAGTCAGAGAACCAGTGGAACCTTCAGAATATAATTACACTTTATTGATTCCAGAATGTCTGAATAACTGCAGGCTTTGGCGAATATGTGTTCATGAAGGTTTATGCTTTTATCCTATAATGATCAGTTCCCTTCTAACTAAGTCTCTCTCTAATCACCAGAAGATAACCTACATTCCATTGTATGCAACGTGTTACTTGTCAGGGATAAGAAACAGGATCCCTCAAAAACAATCTTTGCTCCATTTACAAGATACTGTTCTTGAGGTCCCAAACCAGAGACACAGTCTTTTTATAGACTCTTGACATAATATCTACCCTATTGACATCTGGAACGAGGGTTACACATGAGAAAGATGAAGACATCTGCAGTATAAGTGAACATTACTAACGGAAATGTAGGTCAACCCCAGATTTTCTTAGGAAAAGCAAGATATGAGAGAGCTTTGAAAATCGCTGTTCAGAAATAAAGGAAAGAAAGATGATTCTTTGATTTCAGATCTTCACCCTTTAAGTTCCGCTCGATCTTTGCTTGAATAACTCCCTCTAAAGGCCAATGAAAAGGTTTGTGGAATAAATAAAATAAATGCACTTATGATATTCTCCAATGTGTTTTCTATACTTTAGCAAAAAACATTTTTCAAAAAACACTTGTTCATAGGGGACTAACTTTTTCATAAGGGAATGATACTTAAAGTCTAGGCCAGTTGACTTTATAGCTCTACCAGGAAGTTTTGATGTGAGGCCAGAGGTGATCTCTTTGGTTGTCCATAAACAGGAGCTCAGACTAATCCCTTCTGAATGGAAAAGGGAAAATACAACTGAATAACTTCTAAAAGGCTTATACATTTAGTTGACAAAGATAAAATCCACCTAATACCATGCATTTCATTCTAGTGTGGTAGTTAGGGTCCAGAAATTAGAACCTTGTCTTCGATTTTCTAAAACAATGAGTTTTTAACTTTCTCCAATGAACATGAGAAACTATTGAATATTTTGAGAAGAGTAATAATACAATGAGATCTTAAACTCAAGAATCCACCCCGGCTACTGTGTGGAAAAAAAATTAGAAGGCAGTCAAAAGGGATGCAGGGATCTAATCCAATGATCTAGGTGAGAAATGATGGTAGTCTTGGATTAATTGGAGTAGAACTGATAAGTCTTAATGGTGGTATGGATTTGAAGAATAAAGGAGAGGGGTAAAAGATAACTCATATGTTTCTGGCTTTGTAAGAGACAACTTTGAACTCTGTCACTGAGACTTAATGAATTCTAGCTATGCTATATAACAAAAGCCTAATATGCTAAGTGTCCAGTCATCTGGTCAGCCATTCAACCAATCAAAGCATAATATGCTAATATGCTAATGATATGCTAAGGCTGCTCAACCACTCACTATGGCATGCACTGACTACCAGGAGGTAGACAGCCAACCAGTCGACTAGTTGCTATGACGTTCACTGACCACCAGGGGGAAGACACTCCAACCAGTAGGTGAACATACTGTTGGGATCTGGCTGATGAGGATTGAGGGAGATGGGCCAAACTCACCCTAGAGCCCTCCCACAACTCCTTCCCGGCTGGCCAATCTCCCATGACCCTCTCCATCCTAATTGTACACCTCTGGGGTCCCTTGACCTGTCCTGCACCCTTACAATCTGGGACCACCCTTCAAGGGATGTCAGAGAGCCGGTTTCAGCCAGGCCAAGGGACCCCACCAGTGCATGAATTCTTACACCAGGCCTCTAGTAACTTCATAATTTCTATTCTTCTAAACTAGAGGGCCTCCCTGAGCCAGGGTGTCCTCATGAAGGAGGGATCATGGTATCTACCTTGGAAAGATATGAAGAGCCATTGCAAAGCCTCCAGTGGTGTGCCTAGGAAAGCGTAGATACTCAATAAACAGCAGGAACTTTTCTTTTCCTTTGAGCCTTCATATCTGTTTTTCTATGTTTCCTCTTTAAGGAAAAGGCCTGTGTTTGTTTCATCTTCGTTTCTCCAGTCTGGTACGGTGGTAGGTGCTCAATAAATGCTTGTGGAATTGGTGAATGGTCTTATGTTCCTGGGATGGAGTAACCGCTTATTCATTTATATTTCCCTCTCATAAATTATTCTTGAAAGCACTTTGGCAGGACTTTCAAGTTGGAGAGCTGTTCGCTTTGTAGTGGGTGGTTTCGTGGAGTCAGATTTGAGTTTGGGGATTTGGAGGAATAGCCTGTTAAGCCGAAGGAAATGTGACGGCATTACAAATAAGACCAAGCAGGCCAAATGTACCGCAGACACTCTAACATAAAAGTACACCATAGTTTGAAGTTCATTACTGTGTTAATTTTCCATTACTGGGGGTACATTTGACAAGTGTTTATGAGATGGGATATATCCTCATTAAAGGGAAAAAAAAACACAAGAAAAAACACATTCACACTGAATCTCAGAAAATCTAGTTTATATGAAAATATTTTCCCCTGCCAACGAATACACTCAATACCTAATTTGTTCACAAAAGTAAAATTGTCTGGCGCCATGCCATTTCTTGAAAACACCTGATGTATTAATCAGGGATCTTCTGCAAAATAAAACCAATGGGATGTATATAGATAAAGAGATTTTTTTATATATAATGAAATAGCTCATAGGATTATGAAGGCTGGCAAGATTCAAGATCTTCAGTTGGCAAACAGGAGACCCAGTCAGAATACTGGCAGGCTTGAGACCCAGGAAGGGCTGATGTTTCCATGAGAGTCTGAAAGCAAAAGAAAACTGGTGCCTCAGCTCAAAAGCGGTTCCCCCTTCTGCTGGTGGGTCAGCCTTTGGTTCTAGCCAGGCCTTCAACTGATGGGGCGAGGCCCACTCACAGAGGGGAGGGCAATATGCTGTACCCCGTCTACCAATTCAAATGTTAACAGGCACGCCCAGAATAATGCTTGACCAAATGTCCAGGTACTCCATGGCCCCGTCAATTTGACACATGAAATTAACTATCACACCTGACAAGGTACAATATTCCATCACCAGGGAGATTTCTGTCCGAACTTAATATGTCAGGAGAGCATTTTTTTCAGCCAACTGTTTTGCTCTCTCTTTCTTCCCTCTTCTGTTTCTTCTCAGTAAATGATTTCTTTTCCCTCTTCTTTATACAAACTGTTGGAGGAAACATTGGGAATGGAAACTATCCTTTGCCGTGCATTTAACCAGAGACTCTTTCACTCTGTCCCTACAAGAGGTCAGAAGGCCAGGAGGACTGTCGTCGAAGTGGCAACAGCCTTGGAAAAGCCACTGACGCCCCAACTCTGGTGCTCTGCCTTTGTCGAAAGCTCAGTCTGGTCGGTGCCCCAGATTTGGTCGGATTTGGGAGTTGTAACTTACAGAAAACGTACAGATTTCGGTACAAACCAGGAAGAAAACCTCATTAATTATAAGGAGAGGGACAGCTGCCAAAGGATCCTCTAGCCAACGCATTCCTTCCTTGTAAAGTTATATCAGAAATCAAAGTATAATCCAACTATCGTTTGGTGACTATGAATGCAGAGTAAGGAGGCCTTGATTTAAACAAGATGTTCAATGGCATCCAGCAATGAGTAACTAATGCTACAATTTCAACAATCAGCATCAAAAAAAAAAAAAAAAAGGACAAATCTTGGGAACAAATTTCTCTAGAATTCTCTGCCAAAGTGCACTTTATGGGTTCTTTGTTTCTTCTTTTGTATGCCAGGGGGACCAACTCCCTGTCTGTGTAACACATTATTTCTTTGCAAACTGTTTAACAGGTTACAATCTCTTTGGTTTATAAGCTCTTCTGTGTTAATAAGATGATACCATATTTCTGTTGTTAATTGTTTTCCGTTTTCAAAGAGAATCTCGTTATTTGACTTTCTTTTCACTAATATCCATTGAATCTTTATAATTTTTGTTTAATATATTTTATTAATTTTTTACAGAGAGGAAGGGAGAGGGATAGAAAGTTAGAAACATCGATGAGAGACATCGATCAGCCGCCTCCTGCACGCCCCCCTACTGGGGATGTGCCCACAACCAAGGTACATGCCCTTGACCGGAATCGAACCCAGGACCTTTCAGTCTGCAGGCCAATGCTCTATCCACTGAGCCAAACCGGTTTTGGCTAATCTTTATAATTTTTAAATATATTCTTATTTCTTTCAGAGTGGAAAAAAGAGGAAGAGATAGAAACATCAGTGATAAGAGAGTATCATCAATTGGCTGCCTCCAATCTGCCCCCTACTGGGGATCGAGCCTGCAATCTGGGTATGGGTCCTGACTGGAAATCACCTGGTTCATAGGTCGATGCTAAACCACTGGGCCACACAGGCTGGGCCATTCAATCTTTATAGCAATTCTGTTCCGGCAATCGATGGCTGCTTATCACAAAATATCGTGGCTTAGCCATAGTTGGTTTGACTCAATAGATAAAGCATTAGCCTGCAGACCAAAGGGTCCCAGATTCTATTCTAGTCAAGGATACGTACCTCAGTTGCAGGCTGCTCTCTGCAGGGTACATGTGGGAAGCAACCCATTGATGTGTTTCTCTCACATTGATGTTTTTCAAAGTCTTTCTTCTGCTTTCTCTAAAAACCAATGGAAAAATATCCTCAGGTGAGAATAAAAAAACAGCAACCATGTAGTGGCTAAAATCAACAGCCATTTTTTTAATTACATTCCCAATGTTATTTTCAGATTAAGTTTTGGGTATAACTAACATTGGATGTTCTAATATTTTTAAATAGTGTTTTGAGACTCTCCTGAGAATATTTGGAAGGAATAACTTTTATTTTTCCTACTAAACACTCTTTACAAATGCACTGCCCCTTAGACATTTTTACTCCTTACCACTTATTCAAGCGTATTCCTCCTGTGTTCCACCTCTTAGAAATCCAAAATGTGATCAGCTAACTTATCTGTTAGACTGAGTGGTACAGTTAGGAGCTTAATCACAAGGAACAACAACAGCCTGTAATTATTGGAATGGAGAGTCTAGTTCAGTGGTCGGCAAACTCATTAGTCAACAGAGAGGCAAACCGTGGCTCAGAGCCACACGTGGCTTGCAAACTGTAGTTTGCCAACCACTGGACTACCCCATCTTAAGATGTTAATGATAGCTAAAAACAGAAGGTGTTGTATTTTCTTAGTTAAGATCATTCTTCAATGCCTTAAGGTAAAGGAATTGGTAGCTTTGAAATTCAAACATCAAGCAGTGTAAATAGTAAAAAAAAAATAAAAAATAAAAATCTAGTCTGGGAAGATTTGAAGGTGAGAAATTAATTCTGAGGAATTAATTCATTTATAGGCAAACACATACCGACCCACAAGGCAATTCTTTTGAAGAAACTGCCATTTGGTGACAGGCAGACCAGGAAGGTAAATATAAACTTAATAAAAAGATTTTTAAGTCACATTAATCTTTATAAAGGGTTTAGAATCTCTGGCAAAATTCCCATTCTAACAAGTAATGTTAAATAAAGAACCACAAGGCATTGAGGCATCTAGCCTTTAGACCTCAAGCCTCGTGACACTATTTTAAGAATCCCATAAGTGAAATCCATTAGATTCCTAATACTTCATGATTACTAAAATGTTGAGACCTCAGAAAACATTTTTTTCTTGTGGTTTTCCACAGAAAATCATGGGTACAGAAATTGTTTTTGAGCTATGTACATTTACTCGACAAATCTTTGTTGAACGCTGCTATGTGCCAGAAACTGACATAGGTGCTAGTGACACAACAGTGAAATCATGTGGGAACTTTCCACAACCTCCTTCCTTCCTTCCTTCCTTCCTTCCTTTCTTCCTTCCTTTCTTTTCTTCATATTTCTCTCTCTCTCTCTTTCTCTCTCTCTCTCTCTCCCTCCCTCCCTCCCTCCTTTCTTTTCTTCCTTCTTTCCTTCCTTCCTTCCTTCCTTCCTTCCATCCATCCTTCCTTCTTCCTTCCTTCTTTCTTCCTTCCTTTTTTCTTCCTCTCTCTCTCTCTCTCTCTCTCTCTCTCACTTTCTCTCTCTCTCCCTCTCTCCCTCCCTCTTCTCTTGCTCCCTCTCTCCCTTCCTCTCTCCCTTCCTTCCTTCCTTCCTTCCAACTCTAGCTATCACCATCTTTCTACTATAGTTAATATTTAAAAGTTTCAGAGTTATAAGGCTGGATTCTTTAAAGAAAAACAGTTTTGGACAGAGAGAAATGATGGAAGAAATGTTCTTATGTAAAGCAGAACTCTGACAGTAGCCACTCCTAATCCCAGATTAACTCTCTGCGAGCACTTTTTTCCTTAAGAAACTGTTTTTCAAATATTTGAAATGTAATTCTGAAATGTTGTGAATATAATCCCGAAATAGCTTGTGAGTCATTATACCCCACCTTACTTTTTCCTCTCCCTTCTGAACTGTTGGCCAATGAAACAGTTTCATTTTCACTTTTTCAAAATGATAGTATAAAAAAAAAAAACAGAAGTGAAAGTATGAATCATAATATATTCAGGCATACATAGTGACATATCCATTTATAACTCAGAAAACCACGGGGTATTTCCAAACTGATGTCATTCATAGAAAGAATCCCATGTGTTGTAGAGGAATAAGAAAAATTACGCGAGTCAACTGGGGGATTCAGAACACATGTGGGATATTCCCAGCTAATGATTTTTATTTTTTAAAAATTTTATTATGCAGATTGATCTTTATTTCAAATGTTTAATTTGATACACATCTTAGAAATTACTCCCTGGATGCTGGGTTATACTTTTTAATGCTGATAACTGAAATGTGCTCACGAGATTTCACATTGGAAAGCATACTTCTATAAGCAGTTTATATAAACTCAAGGCTTTCTTTTTATTTTCTTTGAAAAGCTAAATAAATACCAAAATTACCGTGGAATTCTGTACAGTCATTTAACTGCCAGAAAATAAACTTCATAAGAAAAAATTATAGTATCTGCTCAAATTGTTAACATTGATTCTATTTTATTCTTTTGGGGGAAGAGAAATAAATATATACCTTATTTTTTCCAGCTAAAGATTAAAAGTGGATATTTCTCTTCACTGGGATCAATTTTTTTAAGAACTTAAAAAAGCTTATAGTATACATTAAATATTATGTGTTTAACATATACAATATATGTTAAATATATTGAATAAATGATTGATATTACACAGATTAAAGATTATCTAGAACAGTGGTTCTCAACCTTTCTAATGCTGTGACCCTTTAAATATAGTTCCTCATGTTGTGGTAACCCCCAGCCATACTTCATAACTGTAATTTTGCTATTGTTATGAATTATAATGTAAATACCTGTGTTTTCCGATGGTCTTAGGCGACCCCTGTGAAAGTGTCGTTCGACCCCCAAAGGGGTCGCGACCCACAGGTTGAGAACCACTGATCTAGAAGATTCTTTCTTCCTGATTGTCTACACTTGCTTGGAAAACACTTCGGCTGTCTTGGTTACGCTATATCAGCTGCTACATTTGCTGGATGGTTGAGAGTTTGACCTTGATCCTGATATCCAGTGAGGAGGCCAGGCCAGTTGTATCCTTTTTGAATCAGTGAATGTCCCTGGTTCCCCCTTAAGCCAATGTCCTCAATATAGGTGACTCCATACGGTCACCCCACTCACTGTTCCAGGTAACATCATTAGTTTTCTCTTTGGTTCTAAGTCTTAGCATGAACCCCGTGGTTTACTCACAGTGTTTATTCCTGATGCCGGTATGAACTGCTTTGCTATCCTGAATCTTTCAGTGGGGCTGCAGGTGAATTTTGCCAATAGGGTGGTCTTACCCTAAGTGATTGAGGCACAAACTTTAAATGTATCAGAAGATTACATTTCTCCCCGTACTATACACAAATAAGATGTCCACATGGATTAAAGACCTAAGGCTCAAAGCAATCCTTGAAAGTTGGGGGGGAGGGGGGATGTAGGAGATTATTTCAAAACATTAAAGATCCTTCATAAAAAAAAAAGATTTCTTAAAAATGTAAAATGGTTCATCCGTTGTGACAAATGTACCACTCTGGGGGAGATGATTATAATGGAAGAGGCTGTGCCTGTGTAGAAATAGAGGGTATATGGGAAATCTGTATGCCTCTGCTGATTTTGCTATGAACCTGAAATTGCTGCAAAAAATAAATAAATAAAGTTTATTAAGCAAAAAGAACCATTAAGTACAAACTAAGAGAGGAATAACTTTCATGACATTTAACATTTCAGGTTTCTATACACTGGAAATTATACACAAAGTTAAACGGCAAGCTAGAGACAGAGAAATTATTTACAAGACGTTTGAGAAATAATTGCCACCTAAAATATGTAAAAAGTTCCAATAAGTAAGAAAAAGACAAAAAATTCCAGTAAAGAAATAAATATAAACTTTCAGTTCGCAGAAAAGAAGTTCTGTATAACCAATAACAATAGAGGGGAAGCTATAGCTGGCTAGTAATAGAAACATGCAAATTAACACAAAATACCCTTTTATGTCTCTCCGACTGGAAAACATTCAAAAGCCTGACCATGGCGAGTGTGGCAGGGAGCTAGGAGAGAACAAGAACATTGAAATTCTTAATGTTAATTATCTTAATGTTCATGATGCTTGATGAACATTGAAGTTTTAATCGAGGGAAGGTAGTTTACCTTTGAGAAGAAAAGTATAAGAGGTTGAAAGCGCACATTTTGGAAAGCATTTTGGCAATATCCAGAAAAATTTGAAGCTTATGAGCCACAGCAAGCCAACTTCTAAAGTATAAACCCCAGAAAAATTTTTGCTCAGGGATACAAAAATGTTTATCGCCGCTTATTTCCATAATTCCAAAATGTCCTCCGTTGGGAAAATGGATCCTCTTAGTTTCATTGTGTTGAGACCAAGCATGCGTTTCCTCTACCGGGTCTTACAACTCCTTCTTCTTTTTTTTTCTTAATTTTTATTTATTTATTTTTTTCTTTTTTTATTAATGCGTTACATGTATACATATCTTCCCATTGCCCCCCCCCAGGCATATCCTAATCCCCCAGTGTCTGTGTCCATTGGTTATGCTGATATGCATGCATATAAGTCCTTTGGTTGATCTCTTATCTACTCCACCTCTCCCTAACCTTCCTGCTGTAATTTGACAGTCTGTTTGATGCTTTACTACCTCTATGTCTATCCTTTTGTTCATCAGTTTACAATGTTCTTTATCATCCATAAATGAGTGAGATCATGTGGTGTTTCTCCTTCATTGACTGGTTTATTTCACTAAGCATAAGGCTCTCCAGTTCCATCCAGGTTGCTGCAAATGGTGAGAATTCCTTCTTTTTAATGGCAGCATAGAATTCCATTGTGTAGATGTGCCAAAGTTTTCTGATCCACTCATCTGCTGACGGGCACCTAGGCTGTTTCCAAATTGTAGCTATTGTAAATTGTGCAACTCCCTTCTTTAAAAAGTTGACAATCAGGCACTGAACCTATCTTTTTGCTCCCACATACTCTTCCCTTCCCTCCCTCCCTACACCCCCTATTTCTTGGCCAAGATACCTGGTCAATGCCCACAACTCCTCCTTCATTTTGCCTTTTCTAGAAATCTTGCTTGACTTCTCCTTCAGATTTGGGTTACTGGTAATTGATAGCCAGAAACATTATCCTGCCTCACACTTCCTCCTAACCCACTACCTGCTTAAATGAGGAGGGACAGAGAAAGGAAAATATATACAGGGGGGAAAAAAACAAATATTTTCCTACCACGTTCTTGTCCTAGCAAATTTTTGGACAGTGATACCCACATGCAAATTGGTGCCTGGGTCTGTGGGTGGGGGTGAGGAGGGAGCATGAGTATCTGGTGAATTTCTTGACTCATCTGGAAGTTTGGACTCATACCCATAGAAGATACATCTTCTATGCATTAATAACCTTCTACTGCCTTCTTTCTTCCCACCCTAGGAAGCTGACCTTGGCATGGGTAAGGGCAATACTACTTCTGATGCAGATTGTTACTGCAAGGTTGCACATAGTTGGTTACTCTGGGCAACCTTAAGACCCCTGTATAGAGAAGAGTGGCTGTCAGTAACTGCAGGCAACTTGGATGGTCCAGCCATTCTCTTCCTTTCTAATCCATATCTTTCTTCAAATCTCTGTGCTCAGAAAGTCAGAGGTAGCCCCCTGCTCACATTTGGAGAGATGATAATGCGGTTGGCTGCCATATTGGTTGGTGTTCAGCCCTCCCATCTCCCAGGATCTCCATCTTTGCGGCTTCCCTTTTATGATAAAACAAGTGAATAAAAAAATGAATGAAAAGTAAATAACCCCCCTCCCCCCATGCCTCTTTTAGTGAATTAATGTGAAGAGCTGGGTGTGTACTTGTCCCATTTTCTCTTTGGTCAATCACTTAACCTATTTTTTTCCAGGGGGAGGGTTTGCTTTTTGTTTTCCATTTCAGGTTGAGAGACATCACAGTTCATCAACATACCAGATGACAAAAGATAATCATGGTGGGCACATTATTTCATCTTTCCAGCGAGCCTGTGTATGTAGACTTTCCTCTTGCCAGCCTCTCTGTCTTCTACAAAATACCTCGTCTCTGTTTCCAGTCCATGAAGATAATGTGAACGGCCAGCTGATGTTGTTCATTTCTGGGAAGCAATTTCCAATAGGATAGATCCTCGGGGCAGATACCCATATTTACCAAGAGCAATCATGGTGTTATCTGTCAGCGCAATTAGCTTCCTATTGATTTTGCCATAACCACCCTTGTAGATCAATAAATAACTTCAGGTTTGGTGTCTCCAGGAAACAAATGGTTCCACGATCCTCTGCATGTTAACTAAAGCCTTGCTGAGCTTAACAAAGGACCATTAAACTTCTGGCGGAGGTGCAGAAAACCGCAACACCTTTTGGAACTGGGGGTTCACATCAGCATCGTTAATATGGATCCTGATGACAAATGCCCATGTGGGTTCTGTGGGTACTTGGAACTTGCTAGCTTTTTATTTTTTTAATATATTTTATTGATTTTTTACAGAGAGAAAGGGGGAGGGATAGAGAGTTAGAAACATCGAAGAGAGAGAGACATCGATCAGCGGCCTCCTGCACGCCTCCTACTGGGGATGCGCCCGCAACCAAGATACATGCCCTTGACCGGAATAGAACCTGGGACCTTTCAGTCCGCAGGCTGCCGCTCTATCCACTGAGCCAAACAAGTTTTGGCTGCCAGCTTTTTATTTTTTTCATCTTAGCCATTCCTGTCCCTGTTCAGTATATCACCTACATCAGCGGTTCTCAACCTGTGGGTCACGACCCCTTTGGAGGTCGAATGACCCTTTCACAGGGGTCGCCTAAGACCATAGGAAAATGCAGATATTTACATCACGATGCATAACAGTAGCAAAATTTCATGGTTGAGGGTCACCACCACATGAGGAACTGTATGCAAGGGTCGCGGCCTTAGGAAGGTTGAGAACCACTGGCCTACATTCCTGGGAGCATGCTTACCTTCCTCATAGGTAAGCTGCTTTCTTGCCTTCCTAACCATCCTTTGAATGAACTGCTTTTTCAGGAGCTTGATCTTCAACTCTGAAAAATCCCCTTCTTTTCCTTCTCTGCACCCTCATGGTTTCAACAGGAAAGACCACATAGCCTGTTTTTAGGTTTGGCTTTGTTTTAACAGGTTGTATTTGTTCACTTTACTTCGAATTTGCTTTGATTCACCTCACAGCCTATTATGAACATCCCCCACATTTGGGACATTTAAATAAGCTATAGATCATTGTGTATGCCTCTGTGTGTGTGTGTGTGTGTGTCTGTGTGTGTGCACGTACAATGCTACAAATGGCATTATGTGTTTACATGTTCTTTATCAAATATGATTTTTTTATGTAAGTTAGCATTCTAGACCTGAAATCACCCTGTAACATATAGTTTTCATTTGAATAATTGCTGCCACATTTACTTGCAAAAACAGTTGAACAATTCACACTCCTACCACCAAAGAAAGAAAATGTTTCCAGCCCAGAGTACTTATCAGCAGTGGTTGTTGTTGCTTGTTCAAAACCTTTACCAACCCAACAGTTGAAACACATGGCGTCTCACTATCGGAAATCCCGAACAAGAAGAAGCAAGCCTGAGAATCTGAACGTCTTAGCTGCAAGCACTGGTGTCTCTCTCTCCACCTGACCCTGGGGTGAGGCCTGCATTCCTCCTCGCAGAGGTCTGAGAAAGTGAGAAACAGCCAGTGTTTCCTTAATGAATGTTTTCTTTAAGCGCCACAGAATTATGTCAACTGTTATTATAAGGAAAGGCCATTGACACAGCAGTGTAAAAAGGAAAAGGTGTGTCCACCAGCTAAAATAAATAAAAGGGCAAAACACATAGAAACGGTCACAATAGCACTGAGGAAGCGGGTAGGACAAAGCCAGGCTCCATGCTTATAAACTCGGGGTGTCTCCTGAATTTGTTCAGCTTCGTTTTGGGAAGTAAACATCGGACGGTCCTGAAAAGGTCTGAAAGTGGCGACGATTATGAAAGAGGTTTTCACAAACGTATACATTGTGCTCCTTCCTTTGCGCCCACTTGATACCCATCATTGCAGAACTCTTCGTGGCTAATGAAAGCATGACCCAGTGAAAATGAGACAACACAACTGATGGATAAGCATTACCTGATCTCATCGGACAGCGCCACAGAAATTGAGGCGACTGTAAAACTTGAATGCTCTGAGTGTTCAGTCGACGTCTGTGAGAAATGTTTCTTCCTAAAAGGCAAGTGATTCATCCCATTGGAAACAGTCCTGTCAGTTGACCAGAGCAATGAATTCACTTGAGACGATTTTACAATGGAATTCTATGCTGCCATCAAAAAGAAGGGATTCTTACCATTTGCAGCAACCTGGATGGAACTGGAGAGCCTTATGCTTAGTGAAATAAGCCAGTCAATGAAGGAGAAGCATCACATGATCTCACTCATTTGTGGACAATAAAGAACATTGTAAACTGATGAACAAAAGGATAGATACAGAGGCAGTAAAGCATCAAACAGACTATCAAATTACAGCGGGAAGGTTAGGGAAAGGTGGGATAGATAAGAAATCAACCAAAGGACTTGTATGCATGCATATAAGCATAACCAATGGACACAAGACACTGGGGGGTTAGGGTATGCCTGGGAGGGGGGGCAATGGGAATATATATATACATGTAACACATTAATTTTAAAAAGTCTGAGATCAAAAAAATAAAAATAAAATAAAGTCATTAAAATGTCCCAAGTCTTATCAATTGTATATGGAGGGAAAGAAAAGACTGAAGAAAATGATGCCACAAGGACAGCATTTGCCACAGGAATAGAATGTTCTACCTCAAACACAACAGTTTTTGGTGGCTCACTGGATAGTACCTGCTGCAGGAGATCAGACCAGAAAATAATGGTCTCCTACTATGTAAAATAGAAAGAAAAAAAAAACACGAATTAGGATATGTTGATGGAAAACACAGTGTAAAGAAACCTTTTTTTCTGGAATAGCATATGCACCTTTCTATTAGCTTCTCACGTGGTATTGTGGAGTTTGTGGGTATACACGTCAATCTCACCTGTTAAATGATAGGAGATTACAGACAGGAGACTCTTTTACTCCTCCTTATAAAGTCCAAAATCTAGCACAGTGTCAGGTGCAGAGTACATGCTCTGTAAATGTTTAACTACAGAAACTCAAACGTTATGTAGGATGCTAAACCCCCGGAAACATGGATGTCGCTAAATCTGTTGATACATCAGGGCTAGGAATTGAATTGTGTGAGTTTCCTCTTGCCCCTCGCCAAATTCGTATGTTGGAGCCTTCACCCTCTATGTGATTTTATTTGGAGATGGGGATTTGAGGAAGGAACTACGGTTAAATGAGGTCATAAGAGCCAAGTCCTGATTCAATAGGATTGATGCCCTTACAAGAGGAAGAGAGAGATCTAGCCACACAATCACAAGGAAAGTTCAACATGCATACATGGAGACGCGGCCATCCATGAGCCAGCAACAGAATTTGGTTGACGCTTTGATCTTGGACTTCCAGTCTCCAAACTGGGAGGAAATAAATTTCTGTTGTTGAAGCCACAGTCCACTGTTTTTTGTTAAGAGAACCCAAACAGACTCAGACAATCAATAACCCAGTACAATTTCTGGTGCTTTTCGCTGGTTTCATAACAATGAACAAAACCAAAGAAAAATGGCTTTCCTCAAGTCATAATGATCATCCAAGAATGAATGTGAGCAGAATATGTGACATGTATGAATTTAACAGTAACCAAAAGCTTGAGGATGGTAAGTAATAAAGTTAAGAAGAGGAAGAAAACTAAACTATAAGTCATAAATTACTTTTAACACACACACAAAAAAAAATTATTTGCCCTGCATCTCCTTTGACAAAGGACTCTTTGATTACTTTTTTTTTACCTTTGATTACTTTTTTTTTAACCTTTGAACCCATATTGACCTAATGCAAATGCCCCATTCTCTTTCTTAGATTTCATCAAAGATTTGTAACAAATTGCATAAGTGTTAACTTTTAAACTATAGCGAGTCTTAGGATCTCATAATGTTAAAGCATCGTTTCATTTTTAAATTATGAGATGCTATAGAAACCAGCTGCTGTTTATATCAATTGGCCTGTGGTAAAATTGGTTTTGTTATACATCATTTCTCTTAAAGTCAAAGAACTGATCGAGGACCTTAAGTGAGGGTTTACTGTATAATCGTCGCCCCTTATCCACAGTTTTGCTTTCCTTGGTTTCAGTTACCCACAGTCGACTGCTGTTCGAAAATATTAAATAGAAAATGCCAGAAATAACCACTCATTTTGAACGGTCCTGAATAGCATAGTGAGTTTTCAAGCCATCCCGCTTTGTCCCACCCCGGATGTCCATCATCCCTCTGTCCAGTGTATCCATTCTGTATACATTTCATTAGTCACTTAATAGCCCACTCCATTTTCCAATCAATTACCAGATATTTTGAGGGAAAGGAGGAGACACATTCATAGTACTATTTATTATTACAGTATGTCGTTATAATTGGTCTATTGCATTATTATTGCTGCTAATCTCTTATTGCGCCTAATTTATGGATTGAACTTTATCATAGGTCGGAATGTACGGGAAGAAACAGTCTGTATGGGGTTCAGTACTATCCACAGTTTTAGGCTTTTGGAATGCATCCCCCAAGGACAAGAGGGGTCTCTACAACCCTAATGCAATTTCTAAAGAACCCCTCCCAATGTTCTTTATGAAGCATAGGATCCAGCAGAAAAAAAGAAATGTCATTTATTTCCTCTATGTCTCATAATACGACATATTTTTATGTGGAATTGGACACCAGAAATTTGCAAACCAAAATTAGCATGACAACAGTTGGCAACTTCATCCTCCCTCTAGATTCTTTGAATGAAAGTTAACTACAGGAAGCAGAGGGATGGAACTCACACAGGTGTCACCACAATGAACATGCTGGTGCAGGCTGAGAAATCCAGACCTAAGGTACTTTCTCACAGTGACAAACTTTTAAAGCAGTGACCAGAAGAATGTTCTGAGCACAAGGCTGCTTGACATTTTTATAACAATGGGAGCAACTTAAGTAGGACAGTGGTTTTTGTTCCTCTGAAGGTAACAAATTTTTCTTTCTTTCTTTCTTTTTTATTGTTCTTCTTCAGAAATGGGATTTACCCCACTTGGTTGCTGGCCTGAACATACCAGTAATTTCTAGGGCATCCTGACATATTTGTCATCATCATCTTTCCAACAACTTTAAGAATGGTCACGGTATTGCATGACCTTTTTAGACACGACAGTCCTGAACTGTTTTATAGTACCTGAGCCTTCTTATTGATGATTCTGAGTCTCATCCATTGAATGTGTTGCTTTTTCCTATGGCAAAAAACTTCGAAAATAGAATTCTCAGTTTTATTCTTTATTATGTTACTTTATCCTAAAATATATGTTGGAATAGAGGTTCCATACTGTGTAGCACTGCATCAGATAGAGAATGTTTGTAATTAGGTCAATACACACTGTTTCTAGGCACCGCCAAGGAAACAATTATGTTATACCACATTAGAATATGACCAAAGTAACGGGACTGGATGATTCATTGGGAGCGTGGTTGCCATCCTGAGTGCTTTCAGTGGCCCTAAATTGAGGGCTCAGAAGACAGGTGCAGTTGTGAAAGTCTCTTTGAGTGGTCAGTCGTAAGGGACTCTCTTCCAAAACACAAAAGCATCACAAAGGAGAATGTGTTCGACCAAGAGAAAAGAAAATATGGAAAGCTGCTGGAAACCAAACATTGTCTCACTAATAGAAAGATGTGGACAGGAGACCAGAAGGCTGGTCAACCTTAATTGCTCTGAAAGGTCAGAGCTAATCACTTACTGTTTAGCTGAAACATTGTTAGCTGAAGCAGCCTCTACCTGTTTGTTTCATGTTAATTTCTGTTTTGTTATTTCCTGCCTAAAGGCTATGGGTGTGTCCCATAGCCTTAATGAAAGGGAGAAAAAGGCCAGAGCAAGAGGTAGTCCTTTCCACTAGAGGAAGGCTCCTGCCTGGCCCCCTAATATCGCCAAATTAATGCTTTTCCGGTCTCTCTTTTCATTTGCGTGCGGCCTCCTCCAGAACCCAAATCCTGACCAGGAACCCTGAACCATGCGGGACATGGAAAGAGGCTCCCACAGAAAGCATAAAGGAACAGACTAAAGCCCTCCTCCTGTCTGAGATTGCAGGCCAATGGTCATCCATGAGTCTGAGGGAGAAAGGGAAGCTGGTCCACATGACCCAATCGGTAAAATAACAACCAGTTGCAGCTCTACAGGATGGAGGCAGCCGTGTGAGAATGACTGGACACTGGGAAGAGACACCTGGATCTGAAAAGGAAGAACTTGGGCATCTTCGGCCATTGTGCCAGAGAAAAAGAACTGTCAGAAAGATCAAGAGTTGGTTGGCATGGAAAAGAGGAACTCTCTGCTCCCTATACCAGCTACTGATGCAGTGTCCTATATTGTTTCATTCAGTCAGGCGGTACGCATTATTGCTTCCTGTGAATGAGCTATTAGAGAAGAATAAAACACTGAACAAGCACAGGATTCCTGTCTTCACACAGCTTACAATCTAGTGAGCAAACAGATCCCCTACTCACCTGCCTTTTCTCCTTTCCTGCCTCCTTGGCTGGTTCTTCCTTATCTCTTAAGCTCTGGATTCTGGGGTTCTCCAGATCCCAGTCCCTATGCTGCTTCTCTCTTCTATCTACATATTTACTCTAGTTTCTCTCATCCTGTCTCGTGGTCCTAAGTACTGTTCACACACTAATGACTCCTGAATTTACATCTCCAATTGGAACCTCTCCTCAGAATTTCGAACGGCTGCCCAACAAATCCACTTGGAAGGCATTTCAGATGATGGACATTGAACTCCTGATAAACACCTATCTGTCCTTCTCCAGTCCTCCCCACCAAATATAATGACACCTTCCTTCTTGGAGTTATAAATCAAAACTCTGAGCACCATCTTCAATGTATTCCCTTCGTTTACACTCTACAAAAAAAAAATGTCAGCAAATTCTAATTCCTCTATTTTCAGAATGTGTCCAAAATCTGGCTGTTTATCAACCCAGTCCAAGACACAATTATCTTTCCCAAGAGCATCACAATTACCACCTGTTTCAAATGTCTGTCCAGCTTCAACATATTCTCCAAAGTGCAGAAATAGAGATTCTACTAAAACAATCCCTTAAGTATTTTTATTTTATCTTTATTGGATTTATTGGGGTGACATTGGTTAATAAAATTATATAGGTTTTAGGTATACAGTTCTACAATATGTCATCTCTATACTGTATTATATATTCATCACAAGCTATTACTTTTTAAATATTTTATTTACTTTAAAGGGAGGAGAGAGAGAGAAATGAGAGAGAGAGACATGGATTGTTGTCCCACCCATTCATGCACCTATTGGTTGACTCTCATAGATGTGCCCTGACCAAGGACAGAACCCACAACCATGACTGCATTAGGATGATGCTCCAAGCAACTGAGCTACCCATCCAAGGGACTATGACTTTTTATTTGCCCACTTTCCAAGTTCATTCATACACTGCTTCTGGTGGTATTTAATAAGATAATATTAAGAATTTGGTCTCATTAGCAATAAAAATAGACCCTGGTGTATCCAAATAACATTTTGTCTTTCTGCACCAGCACTCGGTAATCCTGCATACATGTTCTGTATCTCTAGTTTTTGTGTTTAAGGGCTACTCTCCATCCACCTGATCTATCTTTGCATCCTAAGCAGGGTCTATCTATGTAGGATAAAAGAAGTGCTAGCCAGTGAGTATGTGGCCCTGCAAATTCAATGGGATGCAATGGATGCTGCTGCCATCAATGATTCTCAGCTGGCCACGGCTGTGACAGAGACTAAAATCCAAGTGTCCACGTGATCCATAAACTATGATTCCTGTAGAACTACGTCAAATCTTCCTAATGGGTTGGAAGGAGTTGAAGTAGTGTAGTGACTTAATCAGAATCTCCAAGAACAAAAAAGTCCTGATTTTGTTTGTTTATCTTATTTTGTTTTGTTTTGTTGCTTTTTTCAGAGAGGAAGGGAGGAGAGAGAGATAGAAATATCAATGATGACAGAATCATTGATCAGCTGCCCCCTGCACACCCCACACTGGGGGTCAAGCCCACAACCCAAGCATGTGCCCTAACTGGGAAAAGAACTGTGACATCTTGATTCATAGGTGGATGCTTAATCACCAAACCATGTAGGCGGGGCAAAAGTCCCAGTTTTGTAGCATTGGCTGATTTCAAGCCATCAACTTCAAAAATGTGTATTATCACCTCTCCAGCACACTACTGGGCTATATAAAAATAAATTTTTTAAAGAATTAACCCTAATTGTTGTTTCCTATGCTTCAATAGTAACTAAAAACACCACATTTCAAATATAATCTTTTATTTTAGTTAAAATGTCATCCTATGCCACTCAATACAAGAACTGAAGGTTGAAATTGAGAAAAATTGTTTCAAATGTGCATTTCAGATTTATCTCAGATAGGCATTTATTTCCAGAAATTAATTTTGCACTTCCTTTCTCCCTGGCAGCTAGATGTGACCACACTCATTGACACATTCAGAATCAAAGGAATCCCGGTTTGTTCTCCAGTCAGTGTTTGGAGACAAAACTTTCAGGTAGTTTCTGTGATCATGAGGAACGGGATGGAGTGCATAGGAGCATTTCTTGTTTTATTTTAAATATAATGAAAGCTCTTAAGGTATGTATTTTTTTTAAGTTTTGTATTATTTAGGTTTGGACAAATGAGTCAGGTCAATGAAATCTGGTGCCTACTTTAAACATAACAAAAGGGTGTAATGATGGTAGAGAGACAGTAGATATATATTTGATGTGATGAAACTAAAGTCAAATTTCCTTATATAACAGCCTCAAATGTCTGAGAAATAGGAGGACATTCTTTGTCATAATTTGTTGCTCTAAGGAAAGAACAAGTATTTTGTCATTTGTCCTGAAATATGTACCTTTTTTGTTTTTGTTGAGTAAATAACTTTCTGGAAATACAGGGCTGGGGAAAGTAGGTTTACAATTATTTGTATGGAAAATAATATAATAAATAATAACACAATAATAAATTCTGTTTCGTGTACTCAGAACTGGTGGTATCATTCCAGTCTAAGCCCCAAATCCCAAGAACCAAGGGAGCTGAGGGTATAAATCCCAGTCATGTGGCAGGAGTAGGTCACGTGAGATGTTCCATCTCAACATTGAGACAGAAGAGAGTCTTTTGTTCTATTAAGTTCTATTCATGACCTCAGTAGTTGACTCCGACTCCCCTTGGGCAGGGTAATCGATTGAGTTAATCCACTCAAAATACTCTTCTCATCCATAAATAACCCTCACAGACACATCCAGAATTAATGTTCAATCTGGCATCCCAGGGCCAGCCAAGGTGACATATAAAATTAATAACTTCCCTAGCTGGTTTGGCTCAGTGGATGGAGCATCGGCCTGCAGACTGAAGGGTACCAAGTTCGATTCCAGTCAAGAGCACATGCCCGAGTTGCGGGCTTGATCCCCAGTAGAGGGCAAGCAGGAGGCAGTTGGTCAGTGATTCTTTCTCCTCATTGATGTTTCTGTACCTCTCTCCCTTCATCTCTGAAATCAATAAAAATATATTCAAAATAACAAATGAAATAAAATTAATAATTATCTCATAAGGTAATATATTTATTGGTTCCAAGGTTTGGAGAACTATTCTGGCTACCACACCATACAAGTTCTCCACTATTTGGTTTGCTTACCAAATTCCTCAGTTCTAGAGCAGGAATATGAGGGTTTTGACTTTTAGAACTGAGGGAAAGTGTTCACAAATATCTGTAAAGAGAATTATTTACTACTTATTTATAAATGAAGATATTCAAATATACTCAAAAGTAGAGTGAACAGCACAAAGCTGTCGATGTACACATCACCCAAGCTCAACAAGGGTCAATATTTCACCAGTCTTGAGACATCTGTTTGTTCACACTCTGCTCTTTCATTTGGATGTGTGTTTAGATGGATGAAAATATCTCTACTTATGGAAAGTAATTTAGCTTCATATTTTACTGGGAATTGTAATTGTTTTATATAATACAAATTAAAGAACAAAGGGGTAATAATTTACAAAGCAAAAAATAATACTAGTGCTTTCCCCTCATTTATTGGTTGAGAAATAACATTTGGAGTACAGTATTAAAATCTTGCCCAACTTTCATAATTGCCGTTGTGATTCACTGATATCTTCTATGAATTGTCTCACAATATAGTACTTTCTTACTTCCATCTTGTGCTGATGTGTAAGGCAAAAGGAAATGAAAGGGAAGGAAAGCAGTAGTCAGCTTTTCTCAGAGAATTTAAGAAATGAAATTCAATTGCACAATATTTCTGCTTATTTTTTTCCTTTTCTCTTGATGCCAACTCTCTCTCAAATAAATAAAAACAATTTTTTAAAGTAAATTGGTGGTGAATACACAATTCAATATATGGATGATGTATTACAGAATTGTACACCTGAAACCCATATAATTGTATTAACCAATGCCATCCAATAAATTTGATACAAATTAAATTAAATTAAAAAGCCATTATGAGCATTAAAAAAGTAGTAAGTAGCATTGTCAGAGATGTCTTGTTTAGTTGCTCTTAAGCTAATTAAGCATGCAGCTAATCATTCCAAAATTGATTCCACATTTCTTAGTTTTCCTGATTTCATTCTTCATCCCTCCCCTAATGGTGGGCATTTTAAAGTGGTACTATCCTCCAATCAAATATCGCATTTAGACATTATCTATGGATTTTATTATAACTGAGATGCTCCTCTCCATTGGGAGCTAGCAATCATTCAAAATAAATACATATATCCCAAAATGAAAGGGGGCAAAAGTGTTGGTTTCTTTTCAGATTCAGAAATTATTCTGGTGCAGAATTTCAAGCATAAGGACAGAAGTAAAGTTTTTCCGAAAGTAGAAACCTACTCTCATGACTCCAACAAATGTTTATTAAGCACATAGTATACATGAGACACTTTGTTGCTGTGCTGAATCAAAATGATGGGAAATAATCCCAACTCTGATGGAGATTAATAAGTGATACTTGACATTAACCACATGAGTGATATAAGGGAAATGGCAGTGATTAAGTAAAAAAAAAAATCTTTTTGGAGCAGGTGGGGTATGAACTTGACCTTAAGGATAGAAAGGATTTCCATACGTGTATTTGCACCACCGGTGCTTGTTTTAACCTACAGCACATCTGATGAATATTGTCTGCATCAACATATACCCAATATTAACATGGAAACAAAATAAGTAGCCAATTACCTGCTATTTCCTTTCTCACACTTATTTAGAGCAGTGATTCTCTACTTGGGCATGCATCGGAATCTTCTGGAAAGCTTGTTGGAACACAAATTGTTGAAATACAAATTTCTCAGCCCCACCCAATGCCTCTGATTTAGTAGGTCTAGGGTACGACTCAAGCATTTGACTTCCAGGTGATGCTGGAACTGTTTGACAACACAATTTGAGCCTCTGACTGAAGCCCTTGCTTTCGTACTTGACACGCTTGGAATGGAATCCTGCTTTACCACATCCCTAGCTGATCTTCAGAAAAGTCTAACGTCTCAACACTTGGTTTTCCTATTTGTAAGGTGATGACATAGGAGCCTGACATTAGTGCCCTGCGCTGGATAGCAATGGTTACTATTAGGGCAAAAGCTGGCATCCCAGGGCCAGCCAAGGTGACATATAAAATGATTAACTGCCCTAGCTGATTTGGCTCAGTGGATAGAGCATCGGCCTGCAGACTGAAGGGTACCTGGATGAGGGTATGCCAGGTTTTATGGACTGAATGTTTGTGTCCCCTCCAAAAATTTGTAGGTTAAGACCTTACAACCCAACATAATGGTATTTGGAAGCGAGATTCTTGGGAAGTAAGTAGGTTTAGATGAGATCATCGAGGTGGTATCTCATGATGAGGTTCAAAGCCCTTATAAGAAGAAGAAATACCAGGGCTCTCTTTCTCTCCTCCCTCTCTGTCTCCTCTTCTCCCTCTCTCTCTTCTCCCCACTAGCAGGCACCAAGTAAATTCCATGTGCCCACACAGCTAGATGGTGGATGCCTGCAAGCCATGAAGTAGGTCCTCACCAGACACTGAACCTCACAATACCTTGATCTTGGACTCTCTAGCCTCCAGAACTGTGAGAAAGAGGTGTCTGTCGTTTAAGCCCCTTCCCCCAATTTTGTTATAATAGTTCAAATAGCCTAAGACACCAACAAAACAGTGTGAGATATGGTGCCAAGGGAAAATGGATCATTCCTGTCCGGGAAATGGCAAGCAGTGAACTCGCACATGCGGCAGAGGAGGGAACTATCAGAGGACCTGAAGGAGAATTAGGAAGAATGCTGGAATTCCTTGGGCACCACTTTCTTCCTAATTGTCTTTTTTCTGAGAGTTATTGGCCTCCATTTTCTGTCTCTCAGTGCCCATTATTTCTAGAAGAGCAACAGGAGTACTCAGATAACTAGCACTATTCCCAAGGCAGAAGAGCAGTGAAAATGCTACCTCCAAGGATCCTATTAATGTCCCAAGAGGACCCTCACAATGAGACTGTGCAGAGACTTACATTGCGAAGAGGCACTTAAGCCTCCTTTTCATTAACATGGGTCTTCAAGTTGTTGATCCTTTTGTTCTGAAATTGACCCAGAGTGATTTGCTTTTAGTTTTCGATATCCCTTTATTTTAGTAGATAGACCTACTCCTCCAGCTCCTTTGCTCTGTGATGCTGTGATTAAATGTGTTAGAATGATGCTGTAAACAGAGCAGATACTGCCACTAGATTTCAAGTGGCTAAGAAATTAGTGCAAATATGTAACTAGGACAGTAATGCCACTTACTGGTGCAATTGACTTGGTAATGGTGTGCTAGATCCTTGTCATTCAAAATATCCCATGAGAATTATTAGAAATGCAGAATCTCAGGTGCCACCCACCTACTGAAGCAGAATTTGCATTTTAACAAGGTTCCCTCAAGATTCATATTCACATTAATGTTTGAGAAGTATGACCTGGACACACACAATTTTAGTATTGCCTTAGGAAAGCCTTTCAATACCTGCCTGCTTCCCCAAAAACACTCATTAGTTTATTAGACTTTAATAAAAATTGTGAAATAAAATTCAGATTGCTGGAATGTAGGAGATAGGGATTTCCAAGTATGCAAAGACACAGGCACATAATAGCTAGAACATGGTACACAATCATGTTCAATTGCCCTAAAGTTCCCAAACCAATAGAATAAAAAGAGAAAATGGCCTGGTTTTGATCAAAAGATAGTCAAGTCCCTGAGTTCTTTATTGTTAAAGTCATCTGCTCCTGGCATAGCCAGATCTTGGAGGAGATTTCTGTATGCCAGAAACCAATTCCAGCATGTCATAACTGCAAGAGTTTCATCAAAAGGTTGATGGAACTTGGGGACTCAACAAGGGCTGAGTCACATATGTTGGAATGGCCAAACCTGAATAGGATGGTTGTTTGCTGCCAGACAGCTCAGGGCATCTTAATCTACATGTTATTGCCTCCTATCAGCCAAACACCTGAACAGCCATAGGCTATTCCCCAATCTGACAATGCTTCTGTACAAAACCCTACCCTTTGAAATATGTATCTCCACCTTGCCTTAGGACAATCTGTGTTAATAAAAAGCAAGGGGTCCTGAGACAAGGAGAACTTGTCTTCTTCAGCCAGGCTCGTTTGACCCCAAAAATTATCTTTCACTTCTGGATTCTTACTTCAGTTACACACAGCCTTTCTCCAGATTGCTGAACCCTTCTTAAAGCTGGAACAAGAGCCCCAGCCCCTGTATGTTACAAAAAACATGAGAGGCACTGTGTATTAATTACTGACTAGGACTGTGATGTCCAATTGTAGTTTAGCACCACCTAATTTTGACCAGCTGCACCCCCATGGGCATCCTGCTCCTTCGTCTCTACCTGGATTCCAGGTTATCACCTGCTTGGTTTTCTAAAGCTCAGGAGTCCTCTGAAATGGAAGGTGGTCCAAAGCCAAACATCATACCCGAAAATAAAAAATCCCCAAAAGAGGCAGGGCAAAACAAAAAGGGAAACGATCCAAATTGGAAGGCCAGGGTGGGAGAGAGAAACAGAGAGAGATCAAAATTAAAAGAAAACTCCATGCTGAAGATAAACATTTTTATTATTATTATTATTTTTTTTTGCTAATTCCTTCCTCACCATCCAAGCCCAATTATGTGATCTTGTCCCACAGTTTGTATTACGCCTCTTTCCTGTTGAAGATGGATGGGAGATAGTAGAATGGTTCCCTTTAGAAGGGTTGTTCCCTAGAGGGTAGACTAGATGGCCAACAAAAGCTGTTAAAAAAAAAAGTGCAACAGGGGACAGGCTAGCAAGAAGCTACAGAGTCAACCCCCTCGATGCTCAACCCCTGCTTTTACAATCTTCTTTATTTTATTTTAAAATATGTTTTTATTTATTTCAAAGAGGAAGGGAGAGAGAGAGGGAGAGGGAGATAGAAACATCTATAATGAGAGAAAATCATTGATCTGCTGTCCCCCTGCACCTCCACACACACACTGGGAATGGAGCCTACAACCCAGACATGTGTCCTGACTGGGAATCAAATTGTTTCCTCCTCATTCATATTTCAACACTCAACCACTGAGCCATGCCAGCAGGGCAACCTCCATTATTTTAAATAAGACCCAAAAGTATTGACCTAACTTATACAAAATTGCCTAAAACTAAAGGCAATCACATATCACCATGCCCCAATCTACTTTTGCCAAACTTATTTTCCTTTATACACTTCCTAAGGTCCAATCACACAATGCTCTCAGTAAACCAAGTACCTTGCCTGATACACAGAAGCTCAATAAAGATCTGCTGAATAAGCAAATTATGCACCTTCCCTCACGGTAGCTAGCAGCATCCGACCTAGATCATTGTCCTCCCTAAGCCCCACTGTTAGAAGTTTTCTTCTTTAAGGTGTACACATGGACACCTTTTTCACGACATTATATACTAACTCCCTGAGTTAAAATTCTCTCTTCTTTATGCTCCCATAGAAATTGTTTGTAATACTATTATAAAGCTTGCTCTACCCTTATTCATAATACATGCTTACACCATCTCCTCTGATGAGGAAAATCAACCTCCTACCACATCAAGAGAAATTGATTTCATGTGTTCGAAGTTAGCTCAACCCACAGACAATATCCTATAGTCTTCATTCTCTAAATGTCATAATTTGCTTTATTCTTTGGAACAAATATGGTGCCTCCATTGTTTGTTTTGTTTTATAAGTAAACCTGAATACCTTTTCACAGTTATATCTTGCATTGTGTACAACTCCCCTTGTTTTCAAAATGTAACTTTGAATCTCTTCATAGGTATATTTGACCTCCATTACACTTGCTCTACCCTTTATTCAAAATATATACTTTAATCTCTTTTCAGATATATATGTTAAATTTATTTATTTGTGACTGCAAGGATCTCCTACACCTTTGGGTCCAAAAACAATCCTGAAAAGATAAGGAGAATCTTGAGTTATATTCATATATAAAAGAGATCAACCAAAGGACTTGTATGCATGCATATAAGCCTAACCAATGGACACAGACACTAGGTGGGGGTGAGGGCATGAGTGGGGGGCAGTGGCAATGGAGGAATAAGGACACATACGTAATACCTTAATCAATAAAAAAGAGAGAGAGAGAGAGAGAACTAGCCCTAGCCATTTTGGCTCAATGGATAGAGCATCAGCCTGAGGACTCAAGGGTCCCAGGTTCAATTCCTGTCAAGGGCACATATCTCAGTTTCAGGTTTTTCCCCCATCCGTGGGGCATGTGCAGGAAGCAACCAATCGATGTGTCCCTCTCACAGTGATGTTTTTCTCTGTTTCTCCCCCTCCCTTCCAATCTCTCTAAAAATTTAATGGAAAAATATCTTGGGTGAGGATTAAGAACAAAAATAATTTAAAAATTGTAAAAGTAAAATAAAAAGAGAACTGACATCTAATAGTCCTTGGCTTCTGGCTGGCAGTCAGTCCTCCTTGTTTCTCTTTATGTGCCAAATTTCTAAGTCAAAGTTGAGTCTGTGGGCTTATTTTCACAGCAATCTGGTGTAGCTGACAGAATCTGGAACAAACAGACCCTGATGATAGTGGAGGGGGCTCTAGGAGGAGGACTCAGGGAACACACACTAAAACTTCTTGTTGCCGAGACCGGTTTGGCTCAGTGGATAGAGTGTTGGCCTGCGGACTGAAAGGTCCCAGGTTCGATTCCAGTCAAGGGCATGTACCTTAGTTGCAGACACATCCCCAGTAGGAGGTGTGCAGGAGGCAGATGATCGGTGTTTCTCTCTCATTCATGTTTCGAACTTTCTATCCCTCTCCCTTCCTTCCTGTAAAAAATAAATAAAGATATATTTAAAAAAAGAAACAGCCAAGAGAGGAAATTGGTCTTGTGCACTTGGCCAATGAAACTCTACAAAGGCAGAGAATTCAAAAACATCCTCTTCTATCCCCCCATTTTTATATCTGTATATGATCTGCTCCAGAGTAGGGAGCTTCTCTATCTTGCTAATCATATTCTCAGTACTTTCCACAGTAAGAGCACATACATAGTAAGCCACTCAAAGGAGAGAGGAAGAGAGAAGAAAGGAGGGAGGGAATGAAGCATTATTTTGCCTTCATTCTATAGAGCAAGGCACATTTTCCTTTTGAGTACCAACCACAATCTATCCTACATCAAGAAACTGGTATTAGATAACCAATATATTTTTTTCATCTCATAAGTCTTATCGCTTTATACTGATAATAACCAACCTCAGAACTGTTACTTCTCTTTTTATTTCATATTTTCTCTCAAATAATCTTTACTTCGTCTTTTATCCTTACCCAAGGATGTTCATTGATTTTAGAGAGGAAAGGGGGGAAAAGAGAGAGAAACATCGATAGATTGCCTCTAGGACTCATCTCGATCGGGGATCAAATCCACAACCTTTTGGTTTATAGAAGCACACTCTAACCACTGAACCACCCTGCCAAGGCAATCTTTACTTCTTTGAACATTTCAACATGCTTGGTTATATGTATTGGTAGTATTTCTAGAGCTACTTCAATATAATGCAGGGCTTCTCATATACTCTCTTAAAAGGTCATCCCTTCTCCCAATAAGGTTACAGGAAAAGGCTAAAGAGTCTTCATAAATTCTGTCAATATGTATAGACTTTTCTTTAGTAGTTCTTAGATTTGACCAAAGAAAACTTAGTTTTCAATACCTCTTGGGGATTGCTATGGCATGGGAACATGTGTATTTAGAAAGTACAGCTTAAAAGCTATTTATTGAAAAAATTCTATGAGACACAAAAATTACATCAATCCATCTGGAATATAATTAGTATTGCTAAATTACTTTTGTTGGGCAAAATAAGATTGTCTTGAGGGGAGGGAAATGCTTCCTCCTTGCCTATAATTTTAAAATTTATAAGTTCCCATGAGAAATATATTTATATGTATAGTCTTCAGGCACTATAAAATTAAAACTTGAAGCCACTTAAACAGAAAGAGGTATGGAACTCAATGAGGCAATTTATTTGAAACCATGTAAAACTTTAATGTCAGTTTTTCACAACTCAACCATGTCAACTCACAAATTTGTTTTCAATGCCGTCTTGAAACAGCACAGGAAGATTTTGACTAGCAACATGGACCAATAAGACTTATCCTGAAGCGCATAAATCATTTTGACATATATATTCATAACAACAGTCTTCAGAAGAAAAGGGAACAGTGAAAGTTCTAAGAAATGGGGCAGGAATACTTGCTAACGTTCAGTGGTTTAGATGAGTTGCTAAATTCTAAAAGTATATGTAGTTTGCATGAAAAAAATAATTTGATTCACCCTGCAGACAAAAAAAAGTCCCTTTGAACTTGCTTTATGGGGGGGTAATTTTGTGACTCAAAAAATTCTTCCTATTTCCCCAGGGTTGCTTTAATCATTTCTCTCTTTCACCCTTCAAAGACCTCAAAAAGTCCATTTGTGTGTCATATGTATACCAGAGACATTCAGAACATATATTTCTGGCTAAATAATTGGGGTGTAAGAACAAGCCTTTGTGAGTAAATTATAGCTTTCCCATATAGTTGGGGATAAGTCCCTTAAACTCAATTATTTTGCAATAGTTCCTTAATATTCCTTAAGGGATGGATATAGACATAATTGCTACAATCCACAGGGGCACTTTGGGAGGGGTAAAAGCAATGTCTGTGTGCTCTTGAGCCAGAATTAGCTAGAACATTCTATAGAGGACCTTTCTAGATGGAACAATAGTCTTTTTCTTCTGCAGTTTTGATCTGCATCCCTGATCAGATATTCTGCATGCTGCTTTGTCATGCCATTCAGATCGCAGCTCAGATGTACACACACCAACACACAGAATGGAATATTTGTCAGCCATAAAAAAAAAGGATATTCTGTTTTTTGTAACAATGTGCATGGACTTTGAAGCCATCAGGCTAAGTAAAATAAGTCAGAAAGAGAAAGTCAAATATTACATGTTCTGACTTATTTGAGGAATCTTTAAAAAAAATCTAAAATAAAACCCAATAAAATAGTAGTTGCCAGGGGCTGAGGATAGTGGATAACAGGTGATGTTTGTTAAAGGCTACAAACTCTCAGCTATGAAATGCATAAATTCTGAGGATGTAATGTACAGCCTGATGACCATAATTAGCAATACCAGGTATGTGCTATATACTTGAAAGTTTTTTTTAATCTTTTCACTTTTTTGCATATTAATTTCTTTATTGGTTAAGGTATTACATATTTGTCCTCATGAAAGTTGTTAAAAGAGTAGATGTTATTGCCATACACACAAAAATGGCAGTTATATGAGAGGATAAAAATTTTTAATGTATTTTTATTGATTTCTGAGAGAAAGGGAAAAGGAAAGAGAGATAGAAATATCAATGATGAGAGAGAACCATTGATTGGCTGCCTCCTGCATGGTCCCTACTGGGGATCAAGCCCGCAACCTGGGCATGTACCCTTGACTGGAATCAAACCCTGGACCCCTTCAGTCCACAGGCTTATGCTCTATCCACTAAGCAAAGCCAGCTAGGGCGAGGATAAACATTTTAACTAACCTTGTTACAGTTATCATTTTGCAATATACAGGATTGGCAAACTAGAAATGGACCTCCCATTTGACCTAGTAATCCCACTTCTAGGAATATATCCCAAGAAACTAGAAACACCAATCAGAAAGGATATATGCACCCCTGTGTTCATAGCAGCACAATTCACCATAGCTAAGCTTTGGAAACAACCTAAGTACCCATCAGCAGATGAGTGGATTAAAAACTGTGGTACATCTACACAAGGGAATTCTATGCTGCTATAAAAAAGAAGGAATTCCATTTGAAGCAGCTTAGATGGAACTGGAGAGCACTATGCTAAGTGAAATAATCCAGGCAATGAAAGAAAAATACCACATGATCTTACTCATTTATGGAAAGTAAAGAACATTATAACCTGATGAAGAAAAAGATAGATATAGAGGCAGTAAAGCACTGAACAGACTGTCAAATTACAGCAGGAAGTGTTGGGGAGGGAGGGAAATAGATCAACCAAAGGACTTGTGTGCATGCATATAAGCCAACCAATGGACACAAGACACTGGGGGACTGGGATGAGGGCATGAAACATGGGGTAGGGGAGGCTGGGGGAAGGTCAATAGGGAAAAAAGGGGAGATATATGAACTACTATATGTAACACTTTAAACAATAAAATTAAATTTTTAAAAAGTAGGCTTACAGTTGCGAGAACATGAAACATAGTTTATTCTTGTAGTATGAGTTATTATATATTTGTATTACAACTATAAACCTACTTTTGCCCATCTCTATATACGTGCATCTGATTGTCACATGTACCCTCTTAAACTTACATAGGTTACATGTTATATGAGTTAATACCTCAATAAAGCTGAGAAAAGAAGATTCTAAAATAAATTCTTAAAAAAGAAAAAAGAAGATCTGGACATAGAGTTACAGACCTTACAGCAGGAGCAAGTGTGGGGTGCCCAAGGAGCAGAAAGGAGCCTCAGTGGGTGGATCATAGCAAGTAAGAGAGAAACAGAGTCAGCAGAGGACAGATCAGATAAAATCCTGAAAGCCATCGGAAGGAATTGGGATTGTATTCTAGTGTCTGTGCAAGCCACCAAAGGGCTTTAAAAATAGTGTTACAATGGAGCCCACACTGAAAAAGACAGTTGTTCTAGAGTTGTTGACTAAATGAATAAATACAGATTCTTTATTAAGTTTCTCTAAGTAAATATGTCACTCATGATCCCTTTGCAAACTAAATATTTTCAGTGGCCATCTACCATCCCCTTTCACCTTCTCTTGATGGAATCTGAATAGTTTCCTTTCAGACTAAAATAAAGTTGAGGGGGGAAATGTTTCCCCTTCATTTTTATATCATCAATAAGCTCTTTGTGTTAATTTTTAAGCCTTGAGTTACAGTTTCAGTACTGGAAGAATGAGGAGGAGAAAGGTGATGCACTACTCCTCATTTGCTGGCATCCTTCCCCCACTTTGATCTATTCACGCTCTCTTCTCTGTGCCCAGAATGTGCTTTTTCCCCGTCTTCTCTGACCAACTCTTGGTCATCTCCCATAGAGATCTACTGAGTAATCTACTTCTCAAAGCAGAATACATCTAGTTGGTAGATGACTGCCATTAGTCCATATTTATTGGCTAAATAGAGTTAATATTTCAAAATCTATACACAAGAAAGATTTGAGATTTTTCTGCTCCTTCTCCCTATCTCTCCCTCCCCCCATAAAAAAACAACAACAACAAGACAACAGTCTTAGTTGCCAATAAACTTTTCTTTGGGTGGGCTTTACCCAAGTTTACATTGAGTGAGCAAATTTGGCAGAAATTCCACCTTTGTCTTATATCCAAGTCATAAACTCCAACCCAGGTTTTATGAGTAAGAACATTGATGCTTTTGATCTCACTTGCCTGACTCTCATGTCTACTCCAAAATTGGCTCTGAACTCAGGAAAAGAGGTTTCTGGAATACCAGCAAGATACACAACACTAAATAGGAAGTTTGAAGACCAGATAGACTTGCAATCCAGTTGCAACTCTACTGCTAACTATCTGCGAAACTTTAGATCAGTCACCCAAAACCAATAACTCTTACTTGATGCCAAACACTCATTAAACACTCCATAGATTAATCTTCAAAACAATTCTGAGATAGACACAATGACCAACCAACCCATTTTACAGAGAAAAATTGGGCAGATAGAGTAAGTCTGATAGCTGCAGCAGGAGCCCAGCAGGCTGTCTCAACCTCAGCAAGTTTCCATTTTACTCATCTGTAAAATGGGGGAGTTGGCCCAGACCATCTCTAAGATGTCTGTCAACCCTTAATTTCTCTGACACTCCCATTGCCTTGTCTGCCTTCCCCATTCCTCTGCCATTCCCTTGTGAAAGATGGGGGCACCTCCTTCGTGCTGCTATTTATTTCTGTGTGTCGCTAGTGGAAACTACACTATGTAGTTTGACAATCTTCATTGAATGCTTACCCACACCTCGTAAAATGAATGTAATGCTAATTTTATCAGGTCAACAAGTCTGACCTACATACTCTCCCCGATATTTACCATTTCAACTCTGTCTCTTGCCAGAAGCTGATGACTCTAACCATCAAATCCTATATGTTGACAATGTCTCTCTCTTTAGTTATTATTCTCTCTCTGAAACATATTGTACCTTACTTCTTATTATCTTGTTTGTTTCCACGTGACATGCATGTTGATTATACCCGACTGTGATCATTTGGAACCATAGTTACACACTTCTTACTGATGGTTGAAAATCACTCATCAGGGTTCCCAGGAAACTGTGGTATGGGGAATGGGTTGATGAGTCTGCTATGGGTCATCATGGCCCTCACCTCGGAGCTGTCATCAGACAGCCATCCTTCTAGAAACTGTCACAGAACCCTCACCTAATCTACTATCCACAGGTCCATTTATCTGTGAGTTATGGAATGCACCTTATTTTTTGAAAGCAGAAATTCACATAACATGGAACAAACCAGATAACTTATGGCTAGTTCTGGTTGTTTTTGCTTTCATTTCTGTTCTTCCATCTTTTTTCACTGAAGACATGAATTTTTAATCCAAGCTAATAGCTCAAAGTCTTCCTCTCAAACTCCTTCTGACTAAACCATTTTGCTGCACTGTCTCCAAATGTACATGATTAATAAAATATGTCACCAAAAGACATCTACTAGGCCACTTAAGACAGCACTATTTGTAAGCGCCTAAACTGGAAACTCAACAAATGCCTGTCAACAGCAGAATGAGCAAATAGATGTTGGTATATTTCCACACTATAATGCAATCAGAATGAACAAACTTAACTATTCACAACAATATGGTGAGTCTCACAAGCTGAGTGAAAGAAGTCCAACACAAAAGGACAAAACTGCAATGCCCCCATTTACATGCGGAACAAAAGCAGGTGAAAGCAGATCGATGCTGTTGGGAGCCAGATAGCAGTTACCTGTGGGGATAGAGGCTGGTGTGGCTCAATAGTTAGCCTGAAACGGGTCAACGGGGTCTCTGGGCCCTGGCCATAGTCTGTTCTCAACCTGATTGCTGATCACATGGGGGTGTTCCGTTGCTAAGAACTCCATGAGTTCTACACTTTGGGAGAGGTGTACTTTCTATCTATATGTTAGAGTTTAATTTACAACATTGGATAAACTAAAGAAAACAATAAATGAAATTGAAAAAACAAATTGTATCTTTTATTAAACACTGGCTTTTGTGCCAGTTGATGTTTATCTATGTGCTAACTCATTTCATCTACAGTAATGGAGCCAAATCCAGGATTCGCAAGCAGTCGGTCTGGGTGCTGGTTTAAATCCTGACTCTGTTGTTTCTAGGTGTTTTGTGGATTATTGTTGGGGGCGGGGGGGGGGGGTTGCAGCTTTTTCCTTTTTTGTTTTTACTTCCTTAATCCTCAGTTTTTTCATTTAGAAAATGCAGATAATAGCAGCAGCGACTTCATAAGTCTGTGTTAAGTATTAAACTAGCAAATCCTTGTAATGTACTTAATGTAATGCTCAATAAACCTTTACCAAATTATAGTTCCTGCTCTATCTTGCCTAGAAATACTCACCTCCTGCAAACTTATGCATTGTGAGGTAGTCCACAGGCCTTTCACCTCAGCTATCAGAACTAAACAAGAGAGCCGCATGTCATGCTCTGCACAGGAATAAATGAATGGGAGAAAGAGAAAGTAGGAGGGGGAAGGGAGGGAGAGAGGGAGGGAGGAACGGAGAGTGCCTCCTAGAATGCCATCCTAGCCTGTGAAGATGGTGATGAGAGAATAGTAAGAATGGAAATAGACACTTTGAAAGCCATCAAGATATGTCATCATTGTCATCATCATCATCATCATCATCATCATCATCATCTGATTCTCTAAAAAAAAAATGTAAGATGAAGAAGTTCAATTGTGCTTCATTCTGAATGCTGAGTTCATTGCCATTTTGTATTGTAACATGCATGGCAGGCCAAATGTTTAGCGGTAAGACTGCTGACTCAGATCAGAGCACTTAGATTTAAGTCATGGCTGCTTGTGTCATCTGTGCAAATAACTTCTTCCTCAGTGTCCTCCCCTGTATGAGAAGGATGATATTAAAAGGGCCTACCTCATGGTTTGAGGTTTAAAGCAATTAATAAATAACTGGGGACCGGCCAGCATGGCTCAGTGGTTGAGCACTGACCTATGAACCAGGAGGTCACAGTTCGATTCCTGGTCAGGGCAGATGCCTGGATTGCAGGCTCCATCCCCAGTAGGGGGTGTGCAGGTGGCATCAATCAGATTGTCTCTCATCATTGATGTTTCTATCTCTCTCTTCCTCTCCCTTCCTCTCTGAAATCAATAAAAGCATATTTAAAAATAAAATAAATAACTTGGAGTAGTTGGCATATAGACAGCACTAATGACTTTGTGAAAGACAATAAACGCATTAAATGTTCAGGGTTCACTCTGAGGGAAATTATAAAGTCAACATTTTGTCTTATCCTCTCTACATTTTCTCCAGAGCGGTTTCACCTTGCTCCCTGCAGCCTCGCAATGCACATCCCCTGGTAACTCAAAGCTCTCCCTTGAAAAAGACTCCACCCAGGCCTGCAGCCTCCCTGTCCCACATCCCCTCCTTAAAATCTTCATAAAATCTGCCCACTTTCTGACTGGATTGTTTCTCTTCCTTTTGTGAAGATGTATGAGTTCCCTATAAATATTGGAGATTAGGCCCTTATCAGAGACAACATTGGCAAATATGTTCTCCCATGCAGTGGGCTTTCTTGTTGTTCTGTTGATGGTTTCTTTTGCTGTGCAGAAGCTTTATATTTTGATGTAGTCCCATTTGTTTATTTTATCCTTAGTTTCCATTGTCCTAGGAGCTGTATCAGTGAAGATATTGCTACGACATATGTCTGAGATTTTTGCTGCCTAATTAATGGGTGAATCTTTGTCAAAAAACATTTCTTCTTTTGTGTGTTATTTTCCTTAATAAAGAAGTATAATGTGTATATTTTAAAACTATTATAAAATAATAATGCTGTATTTAAAGTCTAAATAGTAATAACCCTTTATAAGACCACATATAAACATAGCTGTAATTGTAACCGGTCTTTTTTATCTTTAGTGTTGAGAGTATTTTAGATGCCAGATAACATTTTTGATTTTAGCAGGGCTTTCTGATATCTGCTTCATAACCCAGTGAATGACAGAGCGTACAAATTTATAGTACTATTTTTTTGCCAATGGAGAGATATTTTTTTATTTTATTTTTTATTTCAGAGAGGAAGGAAGAAATAGAAAGAAATAGAAACATTAATGATAAAAGAGAATCACTGATTGACTGCCGCTTGCACAACTCACACTGGGAAGTGAGCCCCCAGTCCAAGCATCTGTCCTGCCTGGGAATCAAACCACAACCTTCTGGCTCGACCACTAAGCCACACAATCAGGGCAAAGGAGAGATGTTATTAATCAGACAAACCTTGTCCTTCTGTCCTATTGAGCCCTCATTGTTTAGGAGCTATAAATTTCAAAATAAAAACAATTTCTCTGGTCCACCCTTTCATATCCAAACAAAGAGAAAAAGTGGGGAAATAAAAGAAGAAAAAATTTCTGACGCTTCTGTTGAGTTTTAATTTCCCCAGGGAAGGGCCAGAAACCTGCTACGTGCAACCCATTCTCTCTCCCATCTGGAAAAATGCTATCCAGGGTACAGCAAAAGTAGGTTGACAGGTGTGAGTACACAAAAACACAGTTTATTCTTGTTTTATTATTATTTATGAATTGTATTACTCTCCATAGAAACAACTGTCAACCTACTTCTGCCCACCCTGTAATTACCAAGGCTCTGCTTGAAGTTTAGGGGATAGTCCCTTCTGAACACGTTCGCATGAACACACAGATATGTATAGATCTTGACCGCCATCCCCAGTCCGCTCGATAGTCTATTTCCTCAAATTAAAAAATTAACAATAGCCAAAACCGGTTTGGCTCAGTGGATAGAGCATCAGCCTGTGGACTGAAAGGTCTCAGGTTAGATTCTGGTCAAGGGCATGTACCTTGGCTGTGGGCACATCCCCAGTAGGAGGTAGGTGTGCAGGAGGCAGCTGATTGATGTTTCTCTCTCATCGTTCTTTCTGACTCTCTATTTCTTTCCCTTCCTCTCTGTAAAAAATCAATAAAATATGTTTTTTAAAAAATAAAAATAACAATAATAACTTGATGACCCAACATGTACAACCTGGACATTGGTCACAGCCCTAGAATCAAAAACAACTTAGTTAAAAACAGAGATGAGCCTGAGTTGTAAAAGCACAGGTTTTGCTGACAATGCAATCCTTAAGTATCACAGAAGTAAAGAAAATGATGATCCAGCCGAAACCGGTTTGGCTCAGTGGATAGAGCATCGGCCTGTTGACTGAAAGGTCCCCAGATTGATTCTGGTCAAGGACATGTACCTTGGTTGCGGGCACATCCCCAGTGGGGGCGTGCAAGAGGCAGCTGATCGATGTCTCTCTCTCATCAGTGTTTCTGACTTTCTATCTCTCTCCCTTCCTCTCTGTAAAAAAATCAATGAAATATATATATTTAAAAAAAAAGTGATGATCCAAGGTCACTTCAGAGGACCAGCCAGCCGCCCACGTGGTATGCTGCTGTTACAACCTCCAGCATGGCCCGCGCAATCTGCACTTGCACTTCAGCCCCAAATGGCATTCTGGAGGGTGTTATCAGCAGGCAGCGGGGATCTCTGACTTTAGGAAATGATCGAGTTACGATTCAACCCAGAGGTCCAAGCCCCTGCCCCTTCTCTTCCTCCCCTGGCATCTGGCCTGCTGGGCACTGATTGTAACACAGACTCATCACCACTGGAAACCCCTCTAGGGGTCAGGATGCTTCAGACATTGCCTGGCCCCGGGGTTCTTCCCCAAAGGGCCGGTGCCAATACAGCAAGCTGGAGCAGACACCCGCTTTTCCTGGAGCACAGACACCGCTTACGGAGCAAGGAAAGAATGTCCAATTGTCATTCTAACGGGATCCCCAAAAATGACCAAGAAGCACTCCCCCTCTCCCTCCCTCTCTGAAATCAATAAAAACGTATTTTTAACAAATCCCTTTGCATCTGCGGCTTACTTTGGCCAGTAGAAGGTGACAGAAGTGAGGCAGGGCAGTGGCCCCATACACACACACCTGGAACAATCGTTCTTAGAACCCTCTGCCACCCGCTGAGAAGCCCTCACCTCACAGAGAGGCCAGAGCGAGGAGAACAGAGACGTTCTCAGTGACAGTCTCAGCCCAGCTCTCAGCGGACAGCCAGCCAGTGACTGAGCCATCTGGGGTGGTCAGGCCAACTGAGCTTCCAAAAGACCACAGGCCCTGCCAACAGAACCACCACCCGCTGATCTCACCAACCCGGTTATCGGCATCGAGCCACTTAAATGTGGGGGTGGTTTGCGATATGGCAATAAACAACCAAAATACAGAGAAAGACAGTGTTTGAGACCTCCAACTGCACATGATGGGTATATCCCCTTTGTGTTCTTAGGACACTGCTCTAAAAGGCATGACACTGCTTTTCGGCTATTTCTAGATGTTAGTTTAGTGTTGAAACACAGCAGTGAGGCCTTACACATATAACACCGTCCAGAACAATGAGTACAGAAATCATGGGTTTCATACGTGGGCCAAAAAAGGGCTAGATATTTATGCTCACAACTCAAAAAAAAAGTAAAATGCAACAAGATTTAGGAGGAGGAGGAGGAGGAGGAGGAAGGGAGGGAGGGAGGGAGGGAGGGAGGGAGGGAGGGAGGGAGGGAAGGAAGAAAGAAAGAAAGAAAGAAAGAAAGAAAGAAAGAAAGAAAGAAAGAAAGAAAGAAAGAAAGAAAGAAAGAAAGAAAGAAAGAAAGAGAGAAAAACAACTTGGAAAATTTTCCAATGATTCTTAAAATCTGTGTTAAGTACAAATAATGTAAATTCCATGGTTATCTCCATATCCCTCTCCCAGGAACACTACCCACCAACCATCTCACTGTAAAGAATAGCGGATCTAAGCCGCCTCCCCAGGTGGTCTACTGTCCTTCACAAAACACCCAGCCCTCAGCATCCAGACCCACGCTGCTCTCGGGGTCCGTTAACAAACCCTGGGCTCCTCCACACCGGGGTCCCTGGGTGCCACTGAGCCTGCGTGTGGAAGGAGCACACGGCAACCTATCTGAGATGGGCAAAGAGTTACACATTCCGAGTTCACTGGCCATCGCAAGCTGGGATTCCCGTCCCTCCATCCAACCCATTCCGCTGCTTGGACACGGTCCCGGCTGCTGGGAGTCCGTTCTGTTTCCTAAGAGCGTGCACTGCAGCGGAGTTGGGATCAGCAGAGCTGTTATCTGCCCTGTGCAATCCAGATCTTCGGTTTATTTGCACCCTGGACCGCCACACCCACGTGTTTCCAGATATGTCCCTGGAGTCATAGCCCTGAGCCATGTCTGCTTTCAAGTGGGAATGATGAGCTCATGCCTGACTCACTGCGTTCGCCTCCCCATCAGATAAACGACTTGGTGATGTCATTGAAAACACAGTCTCTCTTCTCCAGGAGCAAAAGCCCAGGAGTTCCGTGGCGTGAAAACTAGAGCTGGGGCCTTCGACTTCTTCAGGCCAAGTCCAAACTCCGAGGCCCACACAAATGCAATCCTTAAGCATCACAGCGGGAGTCCTGGAAGATCCTGCAAAACCTGATTTCTGCAAAACCTGAGCTGGGTGCAGCACAGTGGTTGAACTTGACCTATGAGCCAGAAGGTCACATCTTGATACCAGTCAGGTCACATGCCCAGGTTGTGGGCTTGATCCCCAGGGTGGGCTGTGCAGGAGACAGCTGATCAATGAGTCTATGTCTCTCTTCCTCTCCCTTCCTCTCTGAAATCAGTAAAGAGATATTTTTTTAAAAAAAACATTTTTTTAAAATAAAAATAAAAACTGAACTGAATTCCCGCCTTCCTCGGCTCCGGGAAAGCACCAGCAATAGCTGAATTATGTCATCCAACCACACATCCAAACTGTCTCTTCAGATGTTGGAAACACCTCAGTCCATAAAGAAGAAATTAGCTAGAAATTTCGACCCAACGTCAGAACGAGGGAGACTAGTAATTTGATTCCGCTTCAAATCAATATTATGTAAATATTGTCTCAACATTTTTTGGCAGGAAGACAGGGTTAGAAATTTTCCATTCTCATTAATCATGTGCAACTCTTTTCTTATGGTTATTGTTTGCATTATTCCCAGGAGAAAATGCACTGAGACACAGATGAAGCCATTTCTTATGTGAATAGTAAAGTAAACCACGGCCGTCCACTTTGTCCCTGGAAAATTGGTTAAGCTTCACACCCACTTTCTTCACACGTCACAGCTGCTCTCATATCTCTTTGATATACACACACAGTCCCTGAAAATATGGCAGAAAGAAACTGCTCCTCTCGACCCATCTCCAAGACCATCGTCCTCTCGGTCATCATTCTTACCTTCTGATCATGAATCGTAAGAGTGTGGGAACCGCTTTCACGTCCCGCGTGGTTCAGGGTTTGGGTTCTGGGAGGCCACACGCAAATAAAAAGAGAGACTAGAAAAGTATTAATTTGGCGATATTGGGGGGCCAGGCGGGAGCCTTCCTCTAGTGGAAAGACTACCCCCTACTCTGGCCTTTCTGTCCCTTTTATTAACACTATGGGATACACCCATGACTTTTAGGCAGGAAATTCCAAGAACAGAAGTTTACATGAAACAAACAGGTAGAGGCTGCTTCAGCCAACAATGTTTCAACTAAACAGTGAGTGATTAGCTCTGACCTTTCAGAGCAATTAAGGTTGACCAGCCTTCTGGTCTCCTGTCCACATCTTTCTGTTAGTGAGACCATGTTTGGTTTCTGGCATAAGAGCCCAACAGATTCCTCTTGCCTAGGAAGCCCTCTCAAAGGGTACAGAAAGGGGGGTGTTGGACCTAAGGAAACCAGAATCCCCTCCACAGGAAGAGGGAATTGAAAGCCTGGAGACACTCACATGCGTAGCA